>OZ020274.1:0-51012 GCA_963971205.1 Aethes cnicana | reverse complement strand
AAAGAAAGTCTCAGATCGCGGGTAATTGGGGCCCGAGCCAGAGGCGAGTGCTATAATCAAGTGGTTTGAGGCTTTCTTTATGACCACCCGTGGTGAGTATACGATTTTACGTCACCACCTGACCGTTAAAAGGGATTTTTCGTCGCGACCGCGGGCGCTAAATCCCGGTTTTCGGACTGGTGTGACGTAATAAATCTTTACATCACCCTTGGCCGCAGAGTGAGATTTTCTGCCCGCTACGCGGAGAGAAAATCTCACTTCTTGGCCAAGGCAAGACGTAAAACTTTTGAAAAACCACGGGCGGTAATTCGTAAAGCCCCAGATCGCATATTTATGGCCCTCACCTTCGGTTCGGGCCACAGAAACCTGCGATCTGGGACATTTACGAATTCACCACCCTAGGTCTGTAATGTACTATTACATCACCCTTGGCCATAAAGTGGGATTTTCTGCCCGCTACGCGGAGAGAAAATCTCACTTCTTGGCCAAGGCAAGACGTAAAACTTTTGACAAACCACGGGCGGTAATACGTAAAGCCCTAGATCGCATATTTATGGCCCTCACCTTCGGTTCGGGCCACAGAAACCTGCGATCTGGGACTTTTACGAATTCACCACCCTAGGTCTGTAATGTACTATTACGTCACACCAAGCCGAAAAACGATTTACCGCCCTTGGGCGTTACGAAAAATCCCTCTTCACGACCAGGTGGTGACGTAAAATCGTGTAAGTATATGATTTTACGTCACCACCTGGGTGGTCGTAAAAAAATCCTCAGACCGCTAGATTATAGCCCTCGCCTCCGGCTCGGGCCTCAATTACCCGCGATCTGAGACTTTCTTTACTTGACCGCCCTAGGTGTGTAATGTACTATTGCTACCGCTACGACTCTTTACGGCTCGGCTATAACTTCGCGCGACAGCGGCAGCGGCGGGCGTTAGGCTGCGGCTCCATTGAGGCGGAGACGAGCGGAGACGTGCGAAATCAACCAATCATATCGGGGCTGAGGCGCAGCCATGGCATCGAGCTGTATCCTGATTGGTTGATTTTACACGTCTCCGCTCGTCTCCGCCTCAATGGAGCCGCAGCCTTACTGACATATTGCGCGCGACTGTTGCTAATCGATGCGCGGCGGGCGTCACGATCGCGCAACGTGTCCGAGAAACGCTCGCCGCCTGCGACCGCTGTGAGTCACATGCCATCGTAAAGTAAACACGAGGCGAGCTACGTCTGACATACAGCTATGCCTCGATTGGTAGATTTTGGAGTATGTTTATGTATACTTTCATTGTTATTATTATGTATTGTATTGTATTTATTTATTCACAAAGAATTGACATTATATATGAATATTTCTTAATACTAAATTATAAATTAAAATTAACATTACTACTAAAATAAACAAAAGAAACCTAAATAAAATTACACATTATAATAATGGAATACGTACTGATAAAATTTCAAGTAGTTTTATAATAATAATTCAATAAAAAAACACGCATATACATGTATAGTATACATAGCCTAGATATGTATAGAGTACATTAAAAATATGTATTTAAGGATTGAAAAGAGCCTCAATATATTCGATCGCTGGCCAGTTGAAGGGCCTTATTGCAAAGTTAGACAGTTCATGAGAACATGTACTTTTATATCATTACAAAAAAACATATGCGTCCTGCCACAACGTGCCGTTCTTATCACCGGCCAGCACAGGTCCCCGACCATGGCTGATCTTTTCTCACGCTTCATTATTGGGGATCTGATTCTGTGGTTTGATCAATAGTTTCCTCGCCAGCCTTGATCCGAATTTCAAACTTCAAGCACGCTTTAGAATGGCCTCGCATGTGTATATTTTTACAAATGTAAACAAAGCTGCTGTGCTGGTGAAATCACCAGGTATTTTTATTTATCAATTAAAAACTTTTGTTTTTTTTTTTCAACTTTAAAAATTACCTAAAATAAAGTCGATTATATTAGATTCAAACAAAATTCTCATTATAACGCAATCAAGAGCATTTGAATGTTTAGTAGTCGCGAAATTTGAAAAGCAGCGTGCTTATTCAATTTACCTTTTGTTATAACATTATTTGTAGAAGTTTTCCTAAGCTCCGTCAAATTACGGTTATTTGGAGGAGTTTACCTATAAGGTAATTTGAAAAGTGTTTTGTTTATAACACCTTTAATATAAAAAAAAATACTATAGCAATGTTTATTTTTATTTTACGAAACGTTTGTGTTTTTGTTTTGTGCCTAATGAAAAATATACTCTTAGGTACGTACGTACCTAAATCTTTGAAATGTCGACTTAAGCACAAAGGCTGTCAATATTGTAGACTACGTAAACAAGCCGTTCTTAGCAGTCTACTGAAAATTGCGTGCCAAGATACGGTAAGTAGTAGGTATACTATTACTTATTCTGTGGCCAAGTTTCGAACCATTTCCCTGCGAGTGAGGCGGTAGGTCGAACCATCAAGCTACCACGGTCATGGCTTCGCATGAACTTACTTAATCTGTACTAATATTATAAATGCGAAAGTGACTCTGTCTGTCATAGTTGGAATCCTAAGAAATGTACCTATACTTATTATCCTGGAAAGACGCATAGTTCCCACGGGAATGCAATAACCGAATTCCACGCGGGCGAAGTCGCGAGTACATGCTAGTTAAATTAATAAAGGCCACCAAGATTGCTGATTACACGATTCCTCAGAGCGTGGATTAAATTCCGAGCGGAGAATTGTCGCGAGCAAGGGTGAAGGCGAATCGGCCATTTTTACGACAAAGCTGTCGCCGACAGAAGCAGGCGATTTCTTTATGAGTTCGCCGAGAAATTCGATTAACGTTTCATTTCGGGACGTTTCCTTTCTTTTTCGATTACTCGACACTTAATGAGTAATTAGAAATGTTCAATTTCAATTTGTTTCGTTTGTTGACGCGGAAAGGCCGCGTTGTATTTACACGCTTTGATCCTTATCCGTTTGTTCCGTATACCTGTGTTTTATTTATTTAAAATGCAAAATTACGTCCCGTCGTATTTAACATGAATTCATGAGTACTTATTGCGAACTATTTGTGAATAATTTGCACAGTCTGAATTTCAACGTGACAGATTAAATGATAAGACGTTAATCCCTTTACATAATTAATATCACAGGTTTACCCACATGATCCCGAATTATCGATACACGTCCTCAGGTGCGATACCTACGCAGCGCGGGCACAGAATATAGTAGGTAACGTTATTATGTAGTACAAGGCGCGGGGCATAATTGCGTCGGCTTATCCGTCGAGTGTGTGTTCTGTATTAACAAAAGGTAAAGTCATCACGGTACGACTTCTCAGAGAAATGCCACTAAAATCCAATTTAGGTTGCTCGAGGCAATAGCGTCGATTGGGCAAGTGGGTCATTTATAATTTTATCTTCATTCTCTGTTTATTTATTTTTTTATTCAAGTGATCTCAGAAACGGCTCTAACTATTTGGACGAAACTTGGAATATAGGGGTTAATAGTGAAGACAAATCGATCTAGCAACCTAGCTATGAGATCTCTCATGAGACCTCTCATATGTAAGAAAACTCGGTTTCAGCTATTTTCACCTGAGCAAAGGTCGGTCGCCTAGATCCTAGATATTGTAGTAGTTAAAATACTCGTTTGGGTCTGGATTTATTTATGTCGATAGTACAGGCAAACGAGCGCACAGCCCACCTGATGGTAAGTGTGGTCACTGCGGCCCATGGACACCGAAATCTTTTGATCCCCAATTAAGAAACTACCTACCGGTAGGGAGTTAAGGCAGCGGGTGAAATTTCTTGCACAGAGGCACAACACATTCGAGATCTTATAGTTTCTTACTGGGGGATCAACAGATTTCGGTGTCCATGGGCCGCAGTGACCACACTTACCATCAGGTGGGCTGTGCGCTCGTTTGCCTGTACTATCGACATAAAAATAATACAACACAACAGTGCTCGTACTGCTATTTGACGGCAGGTTAGGGGGGAAATACGGTGGTACCTTCCCGAACGGACCTAGCACCAGTCTATAATGACAGACATGATCTTTGGACATGATTCCTACTTCTCTTTGCTAAAGATTTGAAAATGTTCAACGATATATGTTGTAAATTACTAAAATGTCTCAATAGACGACTAGTTATTAGCGAACTTAGCATCAAGGCGAGTTAGTTTCGAGTTGATGTAGCGAGCTAAGACAGGGATCGGCGGCGAAGCCACCATGGAAGTATAAAACTACTCTTGTGACGCCACGAGCGAGCGGGGCCTAAGCGGCGTGTCAATCTACATACAACACCATGTGTTGGTGTATGATCGTGTTTATGGATTAGTGGTGTTTCGCGTGATTTCACTAGATAATAATAGTTTACTTCACACGAAACATCTTAAGTATTTGCTTTCTAAACTCTGCGATCTGGTATGATCCAACCATAGACATAAATAATACTTCGTATGGACCCGGCCTAACGTAGATACATGTCATGTTTCCCCATTTTATTGGTGTCCAATCCAAAGTTAAACTTATATCGTGACACTAAAGCTGGGTCACATTTTTCCAACAACGAGACTAGTTTTTAGATACTAAGAAACAATTTCGAAAAAAGTTTTTTTAAAAACGCTTATTGTCACGCACGCTCGGTGACAGAACTTTGGATTGGACACCGTGGAAGTGGGGACATATTACGTATACGTTAGACCGGGTCTATATTATTTACGTCTATGGATCCAACAAATTAAAGCGGTAACGTGAGGTGTCGGACCGTGTTCCCTGTTCCGCCCTTTATTGAACACTGTTGTTTGCAGGTGCAAACAACATTGTCTGAACGACAAATGTTTACTTCGGATAATTTGTTTGTTGGTGAATTTTGCTCGGAGACTTAGTTGTTCACTAATTAAATCCCTTCAAAGAAGACGTAACTAGGAAAGCAAAAATTGTAAATAACATAATTATATAAAAGAAGATTCTCTTCAATCGTAGCTATGCGCTATCTGTATAAGTTATCTATCGAACAAAAAAAAATCCATTATGGAACTACGATGCCATAAACACACTGCAATGATAATGATGAAACATCACATAATCATCTGAGGACTAATTCAAAGATTGGTAAAGTCCCCAAACGAAATTATAATAGTATTAATAAATAATAATATCCTGGGACATATCACACATATTGACCTAGCCCCGCCCCAAACTAAGGGACGCTTGTATTATGGGTGCTGGACAACGATATAAATACTTATATAGAGAAATAAATACATACCTATATAAATACTAAACATCCATGACTCGAGTAGGTACAAACATTCATGCTCTGTGGGACTCGAACCCGCGACCATCAGAACAAAAAAAGCAGAGCCACTACTAACTTGACCAATCCAGCCGTCAAACATTGGGCTCACGCGCTGACGAGAAGGACGTAAATAAATCGGCTGTTCTAGTTGGTTGGTGCTTCAGAACCAATTTTTCTCTATTGGAAACAAAAGAGAACCGAGATCGCAAATCGGCGGAAAAACTTCTCCAGGGTCGGAATTCAAAATTGAAACTTCCAATAAAACTCGGCGACGTTAATGCAACTTTAATGTGCGCCTTCGATGCAGTCTACAGGATTACGTTGCTGCAGATTCACTTGGAAGGGACATCTCATCATGAAAATCATTATAAAATAGTCTCGTAAAAAATCCTCTGTCTGTGATACTAAAGTGGTGTAACGTTTGGGTTAGATTTGCCATCATATTTTACTGTAATCGGTTTATGAAAGCCACATGTGGATGGGATTCTCAGGTTATCTGTATTTTTCCAGTGTCCAGCAACCATGACTTGAGAGACAAAGAAAGAACATTTTTAGGTACGACATTAGTTGTGGTTGTAAAAGTTAATTTTATTGTTTGCTGCTGCACGGCCTTATCCAGATGAATTAGCTGCATCCAGTCAGCGTTGCCGGGATGCGTTTATGTCATAGACATAAATAATACTTCGTATGGACCCGGCCTAACGTAGATACATGTCATTTTTCCCCACTTCATTGGTGTCCAATCCAAAGTTAAACTTGTATCGTGACATTAAAGCTAGGCCACATTTTTCCAACAACGAGACGAGTTTTTAGATACTGAGAAACAGTTTCGAAAAAAGTTTTTTTAAAAACGCTTATTGTCACGCTTGCTCGGTGACAGAACTTTGGATTGGACACCGTGGAAGTGCGGACATATTACGTGTACGTTAGACCGGGTCTATATTATTTACGTCTATGGTTTATGTAGATTAGCAGCCGCGCGATTTAACAGCGCCTCGAAGCGCTCCGATCGGCAGATGCCAAGATTTACTATCGATAATTAGATTGACACTTACAATAATGAAACGATCAGTTGGTTTTAGGATTCACAATCAGCCGGAGAAAAATGGCCCGTCAGAACGGGTGCCTGAACAACTCGGGCACCCGTTTGGCACTCCGTAAATTTGACACTTAAGTCTTATAGTGTTAGGTTTTATTTTGTATAAAATATTTATCTTGACACATACTATAAAGAGGCGTTATTAGCATATTGGAACGTATTTTCTTATGTCAGTTTGCTCCGTTTATTTTGACATATTCTGTTCGTCCATATGTTATTATAGGTCAATGGTTTTAAAATAAAAATCACAGTACGTCGACTTTTATGATCTGCACAAGTACGACCTGCGGATAAAGATAAGATAAGATAAAAACCATTTATTCAAGTAGGATTTTACAATCACTTTTGCATCGTCATTATGTACAGTTTGATGTAGTTATCATTAAAAACATACCGTTATCCGCTGCAAGCTTCGTCATTGATTTAGGTACCTACATCTTCTACTTTGTATCACATTTTTTTTTAATCACACGCACTATATCGAATTTTAACTATTTATTACTCCAATTCAGGCCAGGCAATCTTGTCACTTAAATAATCTTCTACACAATAGTAACCTTTGCGCAGCAGAGCACTTTTTAAATATTTTTTAAGTTCCGGGAGGGGCAGGTTCATGGCTTCTCGGGGTAGTTTATTGTAATAAAGAATACATTGACCCATAAATGATCTAAAAACTTTTCTCACACTAAATTTTGGTACTGCTATTTTATGTTTATGTCTGGTATTGATCATCTTTTTAAAGGAATTCATATTTTTTACGGCATAGATAATGGTTTCGTAAATATATTGTGAGGCCACAGTTAGTATGCCAATCTTTGGAAAAAGTTTCCTTAGAGATTCACGTGAACCCATGTTATAAATTGCTCGTACTGCTCTTTTTTTGTAAAACAAAAATTACTTTTAGCGGAGGTGTCTGAATGTTCTTTTGATGTCATGAAACTAATAAACCCGCGATTATTTGTTACGTTGGGAATAACAACCATTAACAAATTAAGTAATTAACGATGAACATGATTTTAGGTTAAAAGCTGTGTGATTATGACAAATTTATTTTTATTCAATTCAATCATTTATTCAGCAAATTGGCCATGTTACATTGGCAGTTTTACACGTCAGAAAGTGAATTTACCAATACAACAATGATTTCTACAAAAGGTGTACGAAGTTCAAACAAGTGACTACTCGTAGTTATTTGACATAATCGTTTGCAAATGCGTAAAAATTTTAATTTAGAAAACAAGGTCATGTTACTATTTAGACACCATTACAGACTATTATGATATATGTTCTCTAAGTTATTTTTATTAACTCAGAGAACTTTTTAAAATGCGGTTTAAAATACGACCCTACTTTAGCTGCTTGCATAGTTCCATCGAAAGATGACACATGACAATAATTAAATTAGTACATTGTATAACATTTAAAATAAAATGAGATGAATAAAATGAATAGTCGAAATAAGACTTGAAATGTACATTTGTATAAAATATACCACCCGTTATCGTCAAATTAAAACAGGAAACAAATAACTTTTTAAAACCATAACAGTAACGTCGAGCCATAATTAATTTCACATAAATAAAAAGTGCCTTTAGCAACACGATCACATTTAAAATGTTCAATAGTAACAGTATGATGTAAAAGAATTTATCTGGAGGCAGATGAAATATATCCTGCAGTGACTCCTCTATTATAATAATGAGTTCTTTTGATACATCAGCGACAAAAAAATGTTGCTTCGTGCGTTCAGTGAGCCCCGAGTAGATAACGAAGGACGCTACAAAAAGCCAGTTGATGAACATGAGAAATGAAAAGATGAAGAGTGATTTAAACTCAAAATTGCGCATGATTGAGATATTGAGGCATGTTTGGTAGATGATGATGGCAGGTACGGTGCGCGGCAGCAGGTAGCGGTGGAGCTGGCGACGCGGGGGGCGCGGGGGGAGGCACGGGGGGCACGCCGCCAGCCCCACCGACAGCACCAGCTCAGCCGCCGCCAGCGCCAGCACCGCTCGCGACAACCACAGCACCCACTCGCGGTTCCATTCCTCAACAGACCCTCGTGCTATACGTACATTCAAGAAGTTAATCTTCTGTGTTTCATTTGTATCCAAAGTATAATTATCTGAGTACAAGTGAATATCTGTAGTGTAACTATCTGAGTACAAGTAAATATCTGTAGTATTATTCCCGTACGGGTATGTAATATTATCCATTTTACTTCTTCTTCAGGTCACTTTATCACACTCCTACCGGCCAATAGTTCGGAAACGAATGAGCAATGTTCAGTATAACCATCACAGTCTCATTAACGAGCTCTAAAAATGCTTTCTAGTAATTGAAGAATTGAATTTGAATAATTTAATTGATTAGTGTACACGAACGTTCATTTATTTTTCACTAGCCTCTGCCCGCTACTTCGCCCACTTGGAATTTGGGTACCGCGTATCCGCGGGAACTATGCGTTTTTCCGGGTAAAAGAGTAGGACATATCCTATCCCGGACTCCAAATATCTCCATACCAAATTTAACCAAAATTGGTCCAGCGGTTGAAGCATGAAGAAGTAACTGACGAACTCAAAAATATTTATCTTGTCAAAAACAAACTTCGAGTTCACTATGGTCCGGTAAAAGAGCTATAGTGAAATTACTAACAACACCAATAACAGAACCACTACTCTTTATTGAACACTATAAACAAACATAGAAAATAAAAACAGAATGGAGTACAGTGGTACTGGTATTCAATCTAAACCTCAGATTATTTACGTTCTTACCTGCACCTTCCCTATTAACCTCCAGATCATCGAGGTTACGCACTTCTTTGAAATGTGTATTTGTGTATTCGAACTCCCCTCGGAGCCATTTGTTCCAAATAAAAAAAAACATTATTCCTTCCTTAACTGTTTCATCGAAGCGCCAATGGCGCTTGAAATTGGCAACCAATAAAACAAAACGAAAATATGGATCGTATCGAATTTGTTTATACCATATTTATACTCAATAAAACGATCCACTTAATACTTGGAAGTAAGTTTGCTCCCTGGTGGCCGTCCGCGGAGCACTTCGGGCACTGTTTTCGCTGTTTGCCCTCTCCCGTCGTTTACGATCAGATAGCTTTCACTCTGGAGTTTTTCAATGAATTCTAAATGCGCTACGACATCTTGCGTCTCATTTTGTTTGGGGTTCAGTGGACGTTGGGTCACGGTTTGGAAAGAAAATAGATTGTGTTATGGTGAATGACCAACATACTCACTGGTTACGTTTCTTTTTCAACAACTACGAGTCACGTATGGCTCTAAGTGTATCATCAGATTATACATTTTTTTTATTACAGCCCGCGTTTTCATGACCGTAAAATTTCATATTTTTCCGCATCAGTGTGTATTGCCAGTAAACGTAATGTTCTAAGGCGATAGCGCTAACTACGCGCTAACGATGGACCTCATAAGAAATCACAAAACGAAACCTTAATAAATTCGTGATGGAATCTGAAAGGAAAAAAACTAGAGTCACTGACGTAACTCGAAGTTAAAAGCACATTGGTCGCGTAACTTATGGTCGATGAGACCCGGTTATCTCGAAGGGTGAAGCGAAATCCACTGGATGGGCAATCTGTAGTAAATTTTTCCTGATTTTTCGGATGAAGATCAATGTTTCGAATACTCCGCACTGAACCCGCTCAGCGCCGCGGCTCGTTCGCCACTGTCGGCCGATTGCACGTTGGCACGATAATGCCCACTTTGTCGTGCGTCGCCGACATAATGGAAACTTTGAGCGGTACTTTCCACGTCCACTCGAGATAGGTTTCTAGATTATTCTGAACGAATTTTAGATGAAATCGTTTTGTGAATTCACCCACTCTCTAGTACTTATAGACATAGTTAAAAAGAGAGCATGGAGGTATTTTACTGTATCAATATAGCAGTCGGCATTATAAACGAAAAAAAACGAGCCAGGTTTTTTGCCATGTTGATAAATTGAAGATTTCTGATTAGTAGCGTAAATACTGAAAGTCCTGAAAATAACTTTCGTTGTTAGTCATGTAACTAAAATCGAAGAGAAATGACTATTAGTTAATGTAAAAGTAAAAAAAAAAATGTACCCGTTTTCTTTCGTAAAAGCCCATTCCTCAGATTTATCTCTGGGCACACTAAAGTATCTACTTAGCACGCTATAATATGATTAAAACGCACGCTAAAGTATTATTAATTTTATAAAACAAAATCTCTTTGATTTTTTATCTTATTCCAAGGATCAAAGTACGGAAAAAATCGAAGTCCAATAAAATGAGTATCTATAAACTCAGCAACAGAAACTTAAATTTTCAAGTCATGACCACGTTGCTGTCTTCTCAGCTCGACCCTCTTCCAAGCGACGTCACATCACATTCACTTCAATATTGTACATACAAAATCACATGGGTATTACATTTCTCTTAAAACTTTTCTATTTTCATTAAGTAACCGTCAGTATATTTTATGGATGCAAATTTTCAGCCTATAATCCACTAATGGGCCACTCTGACCTCTCCTCTATTTGTGTGCAAGTTCTCGCCAACTATATTATCTTGTTATCTCCTCTGTCTGCCTCTGCTCCCCGTTACCTTGTGGAACCGACTCTGGCCTTGGCTTATGGATTTGTGATGAATAAAAAAAATGTTGGTTCACAGGAGGAGGATTCATGGTGGCGGGCAGCCGGGGCGATATCCTGGTGGTGCAGCATGCCCGGCTCGATGACACCAGCTCGTACTCCTGCGAGGCGCAGCACGCGCTCACGGGCGAGAAGAGGCGGAGCCAGCCGGCGCCGCTCTCTGTGTCACGTAAGACCTGGACCCATGAGTATAGTCCTTATTTTGGTCTAGCAAGCCTGGGCGATGACATGAACTCGCTCTCCTGCGAGGCGCAGCACGCGCTCACGGGCGAGAAGCGACAGAGCCAGCCGGCGCCGCTCTCTGTGTCACGTAAGACCTAGACCCATGAGTATAGTCCTTATTTAGGTCTAGCAAGCCTGGGCGATGACATCAATTCGCTCTCCTGCGAGGCGCAGCACGCACTCACGGGCGAAAAGAGACGGAGCCAGCCGGCGCCGGCCGCTCTCTGTGTCACATAACACCTGGACTTAATTATCGTCTCACTTCAATTATACACTCCAGCACTCCGTATTACAACCCGTGCTAAACTAAAAAGCGGTTTTTTATTAAGAGGACTTACATTTGTTAGTAGTAACAGTAGTGGGTAGTAACTATTACATAGGCTACCTGATGGCAGGTAAGTGGTCACTGCGGCCGGTGGACATAATATATTATGAGAGAATCGTGTTCAGGCTTGTATATACGTTGCCGCGAATCATTTCATGCTCTCTTATTCCTATCCGTGACTTGCCAATATTTTCCGTCCAATATTGGCTCGATACAGACCTGTTGCATGATTCCTTTATTTGGCAAAGGCTCGGTAGCTCGGGGACCGGTATTTCGTTTTATCGACGCTTAGAAAGCAATTTCATCTCGTGTTGGCTTTTCGCTTATGAGAAGTGATGTTTTTTTCCGAGATTTCTTACGTATGCTCGTTAAAAAGCATGCGCAGCCCATAAACACTAGCAGTACAATCCAAACCTAACGTAGACATTTCAAGTCAAGCCAGTTGGTGCAATTATCTTTCGGTCCTTGGTCGCAGATCCTTCAGGCAGCATGGCGCCGAGGATACTGATGATATCTGAGGAGGAGACGGTGGTGCAGGGCGGGGACATTCGCCTGGTCTGCTGCGCTGTGGGCAGCCCGCCGCCCACCTACAGGTATTCGAACGGTTTTCCTCAATAGCTTTTATTTTTTGTCTCTTTCTTTCTGTCTGCCTGTCTGTTTGTTAGAGTTAATCTCTGGGACTACTGAACCGATTTGAATTCAATTTTCAGAGAATGATGATTCGGAGCTATACATAAGCATGTTTGATAAAAATGGGAAAGTAAAGTTATCGTCATTTTAATATTCCACGCGGACGAAGTCTCACGGCGCCACTAGTCAAAAATAAAGCCGTATTAAAATATTACGTAATCACCGATATAAGAATAGAATAAAAATAAATTACATTAAAATTATATACATTTCACTAGTTTAGTAATACATTGGGTGATAGACGTATTATAAGTTAAAATTACCATTTACAAATGTAATTTGTAAATGTATTACTAAGAATAAGCTTATCTTAACAGAGCTTTCCAAAATAGGCATGGCCTATGAATTGGGCAACCTTAATATTAATTTTAAAAACACGTTACATTTCGAAGATAACACCGAATAATCTCCTGCCTGTAGGTCTAGTGTATTTTTTACACCAAAAATGCAAAACGATGTCACGAAGTTATTCGAGTAAACTATTCACGAACAGTTTTGTTTTAACAGGCGAGTGTAAGCTTCAACTTCGGGCTCGGTTTGTTTTTACCTCTTCTCACATGAGTGTAAATCTTTATGCGCGCTAAACGCATCGATCGCGTTTGAGTTTATTCATCATTTTTGTATGAGAACACAAACAGCACCCCTAGCGGCAAAACATGGAGTCAATTCAGCGAGTGACGTTTACTTTACGAAAACGAATGTGAATTCGTTTACACGTTTTCCGACTAACTGCGAGTGTAAGCTCGTATTTGACAGTTTGAAAAGTAAATTAAACGAAACGCAAGAAGTAAAGTTACTCACCCGACTTTATCACGTGAGAACGTGAGAACTTAGGTTTTCCAACCTGCCGAATACAAATTTATTTCAAAATTTTAGATTTTTCAAGTGAAATAAATGTTATATGTATGTCGTCTATGTCTTAATATGCTTGTATTGTGTTCTTGAGATAATTTTTACTAAGTATGTTATTTATTTAAGCTTTTTCGCATACGTATAAGTGTGTCTTTCTTTTTTAATGTTGAGATACTCCACGTTTGTGACGAATATACCTATAACTATGTACTTCGATTTGGTTTAACAAAAAACTAAATTACGTAAATTACTCCGGGTTGCCTAGAAATTTTACAAAATGTAGGTAACTTGGCAACACTTATGGCCATTTTGTCAATTTTGACAGAAAAAACCTGAAGAAACGCAAACGCGATCGAGACGTTTTAACTCACTGCCTTCCGTCACATATTTGACATTGTCGTGATTGACGTTTAACAAGCCTCCTCTAATTTGATATTAATGATTATTTAAATGTTTATTATTGAATAATTGCCGGCCTGAGGCCAATATTTTGATAATGGCGAAGTGTCCAAGACAGAAACCCTCAATTTTATAGTGTATAGCGGATGTCGCAAAGTGATGGTGACAATACATGAACGTGTGCGAGAACGGTGTTGACAAATGCACTCAAAGGTTAAAGATGAACCTTTTACGAATAGTTTACTCGAAGTGTGTTGAGTTGAGTTGAAAGATGGACGTTGCCGTTTGTTGAGCCCCACCAAGTTTACTTGATTTATCTTTTATATCGTACATTAATTGTTTCCTCCATACAATGCTCGGCCCGTAGGCCATACTTGAGATTGGCAAAATTGTCTTGCATGTAGAAAGAAGAGAAGAATCATACTTTAAGATCCATACTTCGAATTGAGCTAAATTTCCGGCAACGTAAAAAGAATTGGCGCGGCGCGTGGTTTGTTTATCATTATCAAATACGAAGGAGAATGCGTGCATACAAGCAAAAGACAGTAAGTATTAGACATAATATTATAGTAGGTAATTATTTTTATTTAACATAATATGCAATACCTATAATGCACACCCACAACAGTCTATTTACGTCTTACTGCCTCCTCTCATCACCAGAGGGTTTGGGCTATAGTCCCTACACGGGCGCAGTTTGGATTGGGGACTCGCACACATCCTTGAATTACTCCGCAGATGCATGCATGTTTCTTTAAGATTTACTATGTTTTCGTTCACAGTAAAGCCAAGTAGTAGATAATTTTGCACATAAGTAACTCAGAGATGCGAGCCGAATTCGAACACCCGCCGATCCACTGCATGAGGAGTTCTAAAGGTCGAACCACTAGGCCACCATCACGGATTCAAACAAATACTTACCTAATATAATAAACAAACACTTATACATATTTTCTTTCAGTGTTCCTTCTGCCTCTGCCCCGGCAAGTCAAGAACAACTGTGGCAACTTTAAGACCAGACCCCGTGGCTGAGCCAACTGCTGATTCCTACCTGAATTTCATCAGAGTTAATTTTAAACACTAATAAATCATGTAATATATTCCATTGAGTTTTTATTGGTGTTATTTATTGTAAGTATCTATATTTCTTTAGCATAATGTCAGCAACTGATCGATCAAAGCACAACCAAAGCTACTGGCCGTAGAAAGCTGAAATTTGGCATATGGGTTCCTTGGGGAATTGGGGGGTGTTACTAAGCATAATCCCGCGGGAGCTCTCCAAATTCCACGTGAATGAAGTCGCGGTCAGAATAAGCTAGATTGATATAATGCTTGTAGGTATTCACTCATAGGTATTGACTCATACGTATACAGCTATAAGTACTAAGCCACAATTTTCCATTTTTATATATTTCCCTTTGCGTAATTTATTTAACGTTAACGTTGGGAGTGGTGATGATGAGAACAAACTACGTCTTGGATACTTTCAATTTTATTTATTTCATAATAATTTATAACGCTTAAATGGGTGAGGCTCACAAGGAATGTGCCGTCACACACCGGAACTTATAGGGCACGACGGCGACAGTACATACAAGTTCCCGTGTGTGTGTTACCGCACAATTCTTGTGAGCCTCACCCAAATATATACTTATGTAGTACCGAAACGATAATCCATGACACGGCCTATCTCTCGTCCGTGCCGTGCCTTGTGGACGATGCCGATGGTGCTGGCACAATCCTCCACGCCTGGAAAGACTATTCCTATATCGACTACGTCGCGATGTACGCCTTTTCATCGTCCAGCAAAAAGGCTGGTTTAAAGCGACCGATTGATTCGCACGTCGCTTTGCCTTCTCTATTAATCAGGTACCCACGCTTTGCTCCTCCTCTTAACCACTAGAAATGAGCCATCATAAGGTGGCGTTAGAGTAGGGCGGAGTAAGATACTTCTTGTGAACATTTCTGTGTTAGGTGAAGGAAAGTTGATCGATGGAGCCTTTCCGTTCTTTGACCGAGACAACATTAGCAATACCTAAGTATCTTCCCTTAAACATCTTCTCTGTAAAACTATCGTAGGAACAGTTCCTCATTGAAAAACATTCCTGCGGCAGCCTAATCGGTATTCCATATACTTTCCTCGCAGCGCTATATCCGGTTTCTTCCTCTAAACTATGCTTGTAAACAACTCCTAAGTCCCAACTATAATATGGTAGGTAACTCTTCAACCGAGTTCTCTCTTTCGCTTCTTGCCCAAATACATACTAGCTCTACTGATGTCATGTAGGAAATACCAGCAATTTTGTAAGGCACTGAAAAGTCCTGCATGCCGCGTGTCTTCTTAATTTTATCTCCATGTTTAGTATCTTCAAAAATGTTCAAACCAAGTTCAAACTATTAGCCTGACAGTGACCTTGACAGATCGAATTGCGTATACTACTGCGTTTCAGTCATACTAAAAGTCACTGGAAAACGTGAACGTTTTCGTTTACTCACTTACTCGCTCGTCACTCATTCGTATTAATCAAAATACACTCGCTAAACCTTGTTACAAAACGTACCGCTAGGGGCGCTGTTCCAGTTTTCATACAATCTTGATGTAAACGCGAACTCGGTCGAGAAGTATTTTCCAGGTCCGAAAAATACACTAGAGGTACTGATATAAGTGGCAGTGGACGGGGCATAATGCTCGCACGACTTATGGAAGTAAATGGAGTCACTCTTGTAAGAAAGTAATGATAAGTAAGTACCTCTATGATAGAAACATCAAGTAAAGCGGGCAAAGTTCATGACAATAGACAAAATTCCATATCTTGAGTATAATTTGAATAGATTGGATCGTCATGTTCGTGTTCAAATTGTAATTTAATTTCATTCAGTGTGGAAGCTCAAGTTAAAGTATTTATGTAGGATTAAAATATAAATTGATTTTGGTAAGTAAGTAGGCAGATTTGAATTAAAGCCTCTCGAACCACCCAATTAAGATTCCGAATTCATGTTTATTTATAATAAATTACGCGTTCAATTGTTTGTTATTGGAAACTGTCAAGTGGTTTATTTGATTCGTTGATCAAGGATCGTGTATCAAGGAAAAATACCGGTGTATTTTTCTTGACATAATACACTGCTAGTTTTTTTATTATTATTAAGGATCACCAAAAGTTAATACATCTTACCTTACTATGTGGCTATTGTTTACATTCCAATTTGATGCTTAACCAATTAAAGGTAACCACAGCTAACTACTACTACTACTACTACAGCCTATTTACGTCCCACTGCTGGGCACAGGCCTCCTCTCATCACGAGAGGGTTTGGGCTATAGTCCCCACGCGGGCCCAGTGCGGATTGGGGACTTCACACACATCTTTGAATTACTTCGCAGATGCGTGCAGGTTTCCTCACGATGTTTTCCTTCACCGAAAAGCACAGTGGTTAATTCAAATTGAATTTCGCACATAAGAAAACTTAGAGGTGCGAGCCGGAATCGAACCCCCGACCCTCTGCATGAGAGGCGGTAGGTCGAACCACTAGGCCACCACGGCTTCAGGCGGTAGGTCGAACCACTAGGCCACCAGCTAACGCTAGTTTCTAATGGAAAAGCATATGAGAAGATATGAAATGCGATATTTGAATAAGTATACATTCATCAAGGACACAAGTTTAAATAGTGTTATGTTAGTACCTATGAAAGTATGAATCAACGTTTATTTGCATTCAATATGGTACAAGCATAGATCTTAATTGTTGTACAGAAGTTCCACATATTTAACCTATCTAGGCAAGCAAATCACTACATAGTATAAAACAAAGTCGCTTTCTCTGTCCCTATATCCCTATGTATGCTTAAATCTTTAAAACCACGCAACGGATTTTGATGCGGTTTTTTTAAGTAGATAGAGTGTTTCAAGCGGGAGGTGTTCGTATATAATTTGTTATAGTTTAACGCTCAATTCCCGCGGGAACGCTATAACCGAATTCCATGCGGACGAAGTCGCGGGCAGAAGCTAGTATTGAACAAAGTGTTTATAACTAAGCAATCTATTTTAAGTCTGAGAAAACAATGTAATCTAATAACCTGGAATCTATACCTATATGTGAAAATATCTGAGGTTTCACATTTATGTTGGGCAGCTGGTTCCGTCACGCCAACGGGCGCCTGAGCCCGGTGACGAACAGCATCCGGGTGTCGGTCTCGGAGCAGGTGCTGGTGGTCCGGCGCGCGGAGCCGGCCGACGCGGGCGCGTTGGGCGTGCCGGGCGCACAACCTACGGCGAGCAGCGCCGCGAGGCGCGCCTCGTCGTGCGCGCGCGGCTCGCCGTCACCGTGCACCCTCAGTTGCAGGTAAACACAACTCTATGACTACTGTGACGGTTGATCGACTATGACTCGTAAGTTTGTACAGCCTACTTAGCTGTGATAGTTTTCCTTTCAACTACGTTATATATGCCACAACCGTGTTTTTTTTCAGCCATCCAAATACCACCATTTAGCTGGCAGGGGGGGGGGGGACGTGACTCTAACAAAAAATAGCACTTTAAAGCTTAATATTTCACAAACGCATCACTTAATCAAAAAATAGTTTTAACAAACCCACAGTATTTTTTTAAGACCTATTTAACGATATGCCGCACTATGGGGTACGCAAGAAAAAAAACTTTACAAGTAGGGGAGGTACCCTATAAAAAATAAATTTCAAAATTTTATTGTACCACTTTGTCAGCGTAACTAATATGTATATTCATGCCAAATTACAGCTTTCTAGAACTAAGCATCTCCGAGCAATAGTGCGGACAGACGGACGGACGGACGGACATGGCGAAACTATAAGGGTTCCTTGTGGACTTCGGAACCCTAAAAAAAGATGAGGGTGGCGGAAAAAATAGCTCGAGCTGGAGTGTGAATGTCACGTATCTGGCCTCTACTACAGCCTATTTGTGTCCCACTGCTGGGTACAGGCATCCCCTCATCATGAGAGGGTTCGGGCTATAGTCTCCACGCGGGCCGAATGCGGATTGGGGACTTCATGCACACACATCTTTGAATTACTTCGCAGATGCGTGCAGGTTTCCTCACGATGTTATCCTTCACCGAAAAGCTCAACACAAATCAGTTGCAGGTATACACAACTCACTTGCAGGTTAAACAGTCTGTTTGCGTCCCACGTGGGCACCGGCCTGTTATCAATCCAGGAGAGGGTTAGGTTAGCTAGCGCGGTCCGGATCAGCGACTTCACACACATTTTAGATTTGCTTGACAAATGAGTTCAGATTTCCTCAAGACGTGTTCTTTAAGCAAAAAGCTCAAAGGTCAATTTTCATTACAGTTTTGCAGATACAGGCACAATAAAATAAATAAATATATTTCATACAAATTGACCTAGCCCCAAACTAAGCAAAGCTTGTACTATGGGTGCTAGACAAAGATATAAATACTTATATAGAGAAATACATACATATATAAATAGGTACTAAACATCCATGACTCGAGTGCAAATATTTGTGCTCATCACACAAAGTTTGCCCCGAGCGGGATTCGAACCCGCGACAGTCGGAACAGTGGGCAGGGTCACTACCAACTGCGCCAAAACTGTCGTCAATAAGTAGATAATAAGTGAAAATTACCCTAATTTGGATTCATTTTGTTTTCTATCTTGGGTGGGAATTGTCTCGTGAGGCGAGCAGATCTGTGTCCAATAAGTAGTCTACATTGTGCATGTAAGGATAGCAACTTCTGCACAGGATAACATATTTTTAACTTCATGGTTTAGGTTGTACGATAACTATCAAGGCCTACTTTCTCTTGATGCCCTATTTTGTTGTTCAAAATATATACATTTTACAAATAACTTTGTTTTCCTGAAGTTTGGAATACAATACGCTTAGCGATCGTGATTCTAAGACACATTCTGTGACAGGACTCCGATCAATAATACAAACCAGTTCAGATTTCAGCTAATACTGTATTTCGATGGCTTAATTACAATTGTGAAAATCAAAAGCATTTGACAACTGTTCGGTCTGACGTTTCACACCAGAATGGCGGGCCGCCTGCGCGCCTCTTATTTTTTTTTATAATAGTCAAAATTACTTTTTAACGAAATGCTTAAGTATTAAATCGCACATATAGTTTTTAAATCGTAACTTAATAATTTAATAGAAATACTCATAAAAAGCTAACAGACGGCCAACCTGCTATCGGAATGCCCTCATTCCGAATTCACTCGGCCATTCTATAAGCTGACAGGGTATGACCTCATACCACAGTACCAATAGGGATATATATTAACAAACATTATACATAACAAGCAAAATAATAATAATAATAATTCTCTTGTTGACCATTCATTGAAACTTATCTTCCTTTTACGTTTTTCATATATTCCCGTCATTTAACATTTAAATACATATATAACGTTTTTAATCAACAACCATCATCACTTTCCAACAAAAACCATCCGGAGCACGTTGTTCACTTCCATTAACGTGCTTCTTACTTTATGTTCAGGGCCACCCGAGAGCCAACGTGACCTTAGCTTCCGTTTAGCCATCCGAAAGCCACGGCCTGCTCACGCCACATCCACATCGACTGAAGTCGGGCGCCGTGCAGCCACCCGCAGGCCACGGCGTGCCCGCTCGCGCTCGTGAAAACAATTTTTATAACACCATTCAGCATCACTACCAGGACCGATACTCCGCTTTTCGATCCACTTTACTGATTGTATCTAGATGCTGAAAATGACAAAACTAGGAATAGGGTGCGTACAACTGGGCACAACTACGATATCCGATCGATATATAAACATGAATAATAACTTGACATAAGATAAATGTTCATATCATCTATTAATGATTTAAAATAAATGAAACTGCGTGAATAACGAATAAATACATTTAGTCTGAGTCTGTGTCACTATTGTCACTTTGCTCACTAACAGTAGGGGACATACGGATGGAAATCCACGACTTAAGTTGGTCGGCTGGGAAAATGTTCCTGTACTGTCTTTGAGAGTGGCCTGAAATACTAGATACCTCGTATCTATCATTGTCCAGTACTGCAATTATTTTAAACGGTCCTCGAAACTTAGGAGCTAACTTTTTGCTTTTCCCTTTTTCCGGGTTATTGTTGGGGATCATTACGAGATCACCTTCTTTGTAAACTTTAGTGAGTGCTCGAGTTTTGTCGAAATTCTCTTTCATTTTTTCTTGTCCTCTTTCTATCTTGTCTTGTACATTAGCTCTTAGTTCTTGTCTATCTGTTTCTGAAATCTGTTCTTCAGCCTGAAGAGCTCCTTTGAGGATGCCTTCACTTTGACAGGTCGTTCTTTGTCCGAATACAATTTCGGCTGGTGATTTCCCTGTGCTTTTATTGACTGTGTTGTTTAAGCTCCACTGCAGTTTGGCGACATTATTATCCCATTCCTTCTCGTGAAGTCCGTGGTTCATGGCTGATAGAGAGTTTAGTATGGTCCTGTTGTAGCGCTCGATTTGCCCATTAGCACGAGGGGTAGCAACGGCGTTTAATACGTGTTTAATTCCTATCGAACTTACAAATGCCTTAAACTCGTTTGAGGTGAAACCAGAACCCTGATCTGATATTATCACCTTCGGACTTCCGAATGTTGCAAATATTTCCTCTAAAACTTTAATCGTCGTTTTGGATCTAGTGTTCCTGACAGCCCTAACGAAAATGAATTTGCTGAACCCATCAATAACACCGAGGATGTAAGTATTTCCCTTTTTACTTTTAATAAATGGACCCAGATGGTCAATGTGAATTGTGTGGAAGATGGCATTTACCTTCGGGATAGGATGTAAGTATCCCGATTTCTTACCGGATAGTTCCTTATTATACGCACAGTTGATGCATGCATTAACATATTTCTTGACAAAGCGATTCATTTTGGGAAACCAGTAATCTGCTTGTATCTTTTCTAACGTTTTGTCAATCCCAAAATGACCCGCTTCGTCATGATTCAGCTGACATATTCTCCAACGTGCAGCACTTGGAACAACCCATTTTAACTTAGAACCCACGCGGCGATATATCTTATTATCCCGTAACACGTAATTGGTTGAGATGTCCTTGACATCCTCTTCGCTGGTCTCGAGAATCGTTTTGATGTGTTTTATACGGGGATCCGTCATTTGTACAGTGTGGAGCCAATCATTAGTGGTGATGTTAAGGACTTCGATCTCTTCTTGGCTGTCAGGGGACGTGGCTGGATTACGGCTTAGTGCGTCCACGTGTTTCATGGAGTGCCCTGCTCTATATTCTATGGTGAACTTGTATTCCTGCAGCATCAGCCACCACCTTGCAATTTTTGGGATCAGGTCTCGCTTCGTTAGAGTTGTCCTCAAGGCGTTGCAGTCGGTGACTACCTTGAACTCTAGGCCAATCAAGTAAACTCGGAATTTCTTTAGTTTAAGCACTACAGCCATCGTTTCCAACTCATAAGAGTGCCAATACGCTTCTTCCCGAGTGGTTTGCCTACTGAAATACGCTACCGGCTTGAATGGCACTTGTTCGTCTGGCTTCTGAAGCAGAATACCACCTACGCCTAGTTTACTGGCATCTGTATGAACCTCCGTGATGTAATTGGGGTTATACAATGCCAGTATAGGTCGTTCAATCAGTTTAGACTTTATATTCTGAAAAGCGACTTCCTGTTCTTCACCCCACTGCCAGGGTTCACCTATTTTTGTGAGCTTTGTTAGAGGGCGCGCAATACTTGCAAAATTGTATACAAAGCGTCTAAAATAACTCGCTAGCCCGACAAATTGGCGAACCTGGTGAACGTTTACAGGTTTCGGAAATTCTGATACGGCGTGCATTTTCTTACTCCCAGGCTTTAGACCGGCTTCAGATATTTCGTATCCTAGATAGTCAATTTCAGATTGAAAGAAGAAGCATTTTTTTAGGTTAAGTGTAAGTTTGGCACCTCGCAACAGTTTTAGAATGGATTCGAGTTTGTTAAAAGCTTCTTCGAATGTGCTGCCTGTTGATAACAAGTCATCTAGATATGGGATGGCTAGCTCGAACCGATCACATCCCAAAGCTTTGTTAATCATACTTTGAAAAACTGCCGGAGCGTTAACAAGGCCGAATGGCATCCGCGTATACTCATAATGGCCGTCGGGAGTCACAAATGCTGTTAAGGGTCGTGACTCCTCGGCCACAGGTATTTGATGATACCCAGATGCCAAGTCGAGGCTTGTAAAGTAAGACTTACCACTTAAACGATCTAGTTGGTCGTCTATCAGTGGCATTGGGAAGCTGTCCTTAATTGTATTTTTATTTAGAGCCCTGTAGTCGACACAGAGACGATACTCATTATTCTTTTTCCGTACCAATACTATAGGGCTAGCATAGGGAGACTGAGACTCGCGTATGATATTATTTGATAACAGCTCGCCTATCATTTCCCTAACTTTAGCCCGCTCACTGAATGGTAGCCTATACGGTCTGTACATAACCGGCGAGTTATCGTTAAGGCGAAGAGTCATTTCAGTAATATTTGTTAACCCTAACTCTTGTAGATTAAATGCAAAACAATCTCTAAATTCATTCAAGAGTTTAAGCAATTGTTCTTTTTGTGCTATCGAGACTTTGGGGCCGACATTCAACATTTCCAACGTGATTGGTTTTCTTATAACTTTGACATCGGCGGGTGGTACCTGGTCTCCAGTTTCGATATGCTGAATAAATTTATGTTCTCTGTTTATGAGAAACGGTTCTCTGTTCGGTAATTTGATTGCTCGCCCTAATAGTCTTAGTTTAGAGAGTTTCATAGAGTTCTGAGATAAATTTACGACTATGCAACGACCCTTGCCATTATGAATCTGATAGATACCTTGCAACAACATGTATTCATTATTCGGTTTCAAACATGCATTTCCAGGAATAAATAAAAAGCCCGTGTATTCACTCTCCGTGTGTACATCTATATCTACTAAACCCCTAATGGATACTTCATTCGTATTAAAAACATCTAATCGCTCGACCTCAGAATCGTCGCAGTATAAAGACAACGTTTTGCTCGTCTTGTGGACTGATACCGTAGGCAACTCAGTTAAAGTTTGTCCAATAAGGACGTCTGTGTGGAGTAGATGGTCTAAAACTACATACGCTTCCACGTCTGCCTGTACTGCGTCAACCACTATGGTAACGGTAACCCTAGCTAATGGAGTAACACTACCGAGAGCAAAGCCCTTAATGACAGGAAGACCAGTCTTATTCAGAATCAAGTTCAAGGTTTTTGCCACGCTTTCTTTGATTAAAGTACACTGACTTCCGAAATCTATATAGGCAGAGAAAGATGCACCGTCGACAGTGATCGATTTGAAATACTTACTATTTGCTTCATTAGTAGATGTAATCTGCAGTACGTTTTGAGTGTTATTCAACTTCCCATCGCCTTTGTTGTCATTAGGCGGCTGGGTCTTAGGCGCAGAGTTATTAACTTCACAACTATGTGATTCATGGCCCAGCCGCGAACATTTGTCGCATCGTTTTAAAGGTTTCAAGCACTTCCGAGCTGTGTGTCCAATCTCCCCACAATTAAAACACCGAAGCACGTACTTTGATTTATCCCGGGCAGCAGACGCGAACTTATTGGGATTGCTGTTATTGCGATTATTCTCGTAATTACGTCCCTGGGTCTCATTCTTAGAGGAGAATATATCCTTCCTATTTGAAGGCACATTATTTCTTGTAGATATGCGCCGTAAGTATCTCAGTAGTTGTGCTGGTTTAGTGAACTTGGAGCCTTGTGCATTGAGTCGTATCCCATTGTCAAAGATGCCCGTGATTATACAGTCTGTGGCATCGCGGCCTGTTATGCCGCACATTTTAACGAGTCGGGCTTTGTCGTGGAAATACTCTTCTAGTGACTCGTCTCTCTTGCTCCTTCTATTCATCATTTCTGCTAGTCGGTCATAATAGTTTCGGTCTTCGGGAAAGGTTTTTATTATTTTCTTCTGCAATTGTCGCCAGGTCAGGTCTACAGAGCTTCTAGTATTATACCATGTCTTCGCATTTCCTATCAGTTTTGGCACCACATAGTACATAATTTGTCTTTTACTCCAACCATATATTCTTGCTGTTTCATTTACTTTGCGGATCCAGTCCACTGCGGTCTGTGAGTGAGCATCTGGATCGAACTGTGGAATAATATTATGAGCGCCTTCGAAATGATTTCCGTCGCCCCGAACATACTTAGCAAATTTCCTCAGGAAGCCGGTGTCTCTGCTGCTTACAGATCGGGATCTTCGTCGCTTCCGCTTCCTGTCCCGCCCAGAACGGCTCCTCGCGCGTTTATGTATATTGTCGTAAGTGGAGCTGGGGGATGAACAGCTGGAGGACGAGGAGCTTGAGTGACGGTGACGTTTGCTGCGTTGACGCCTGTCTATACTGCTATCACTGTTCGTGTCCGACGAGGTTTGATATTTTCGCTGGTGCCGCGAACGAAGCTTTCGACGTGAGCTCCGATAGTAGTTCGACGAGGAGGTCGTATCTGAGCTAGTACTACTACTGGATGGTGACCTCTTTCGCCGGGAGCGACTACGGTAAGTAACACGCGCGCGTCGCCTCTTGTTCGTCCTCGTACTAGAACGTCGGCGTCGTCGCCTATCTCTACTCCTTTCAGGACGTTTGGGGCTACGTGACCTCCTTTTATTTTGCTTTTTATTTACAGGTGGAGTGTACCGAGAGCATTGTGACTCATCGTCCGAAGACATCTTGCAGAGTGGCAAAGGTAGAAACTATACCGACGAATTTTAAGTAAATAACGATTGGATGTGTTTAATTTTATTATTATTCATTTAATAAATTTGTTGTGCAGTTGTCCCAGTTATTATCATGGTTAATTAATTATCATTAGTATAATAAGTTCGGATATTAGTAGGAAGAGAGTGGACAGATAAAACAACCCTGATGAGTAATTAAGACTGAAAGCTTACCAATATCATAAACAACGTGACTGTTTTTGATGCGAATTTGTAGGATGCACCTTGGCATGTAGGTACTTATAGCGGGGTAAACACATTCATTGCAATAAGGAATCATTCATTAAAATAAGAAAGATCCAAACTTATCACGATTTACACGACTTACACTAATTCTCTATATTGTTAAGTTTGTCTACGGCCTATGAGTGTGATGTACGCACTCTAGTCAGTTATCTATACTTTGATTCTCCGGGAGTCGAACCCGTCGAATTATCTTCACATTATAAACTAGCTCGAAATAGTTGCATGAATAACATATGTGCAATTGTGCATGCATACAACGTCAACAGATACAACAGTCTGATCAACAAAACGTTTGAGCGTTTACCCAACACAACAAAAATACACACACATATACGTTTTGGTTTCAATTTAGTAATTTAGGACAGACGAATGAGTAGAAGTCGTGAAAGTAATATTAGAATCGTGCCTTTGTATTACTAATAGTGAGTAAATAATCACTAATACCGTAGAGACCAAGTACATTCCATGATGGCTATGAATTCTGTAATTGACAGCTAGAAGTATTCATGTCAAGAATGTGACTGAATATAATACCGTAATGGACAATAACGTATTATGCTAGTACCTTCTTAAATATTCATCACTTTCGAAAAAATATGTGGGTACTTGGTCTAAGTGTCGAGCCGTCGTTACTTAGTATGTGAAATCATCGCAAGTGATATTATTAAATGCATATCCTTGCAAAATGAAAAACAATAACCACTACGCGACATAGCCGATATCCGACCAATAATAATCGTCTTGAATAGGTTTGTACTTACTCGACACTTAGGTGCATGTTATGTACCCAAACAATCATGTTCTGAGGTTTACGGTATGTTGTTCTTGTTTTATGACACTAACAAATGAATGTTAATATTTGTAAAATTTAAGTGAACAACATAAATAGCAACCTTAGAACAACATAAAATATTTAGACTACAAGTTACGCAATAATATCTTGAAATTTCATACCTGTGAGTTTTTTCCAACGTTCTTACCACTTCTGACTGTGACAGGACTCCGATCAATAATACAAACCAGTTCAGATTTCAGCTAATACTGTATTTCGATGGCTTAATTACAATTGTGAAAATCAAAAGCATTTGACAACTGTTCGGTCTGACGTTTCACACCAGAATGGCGGGCCGCCTGCGCGCCTCTTATTTTTTTTTATAATAGTCAAAATTACTTTTTAACGAAATGCTTAAGTATTAAATCGCACATATAGTTTTTAAATCGTAACTTAATAATTTAATAGAAATACTCATAAAAAGCTAACAATTCTTACACCGCAAAATGTACTACCCTTTAACATTTTGAGCACACAATACCTCACAAAAGACGTAGAACGTTGAGCTCGTGATGAAAATCCACAAAACGTTCGAACGCGCACTCAATTCAGATCACAGCGTCGCCAGAAAATTGAAAAATAAATATTCACATCGCATTCTTAGAGGAAAGACACATCCGCGCGATGTCATACGTTCGTTGCCGGAATTCAACGCTGACACCGCTGACTGCCGAGCGTTGAATGTGAAACTTACCAGGACGTGATAAGGTTTAGTCATCTTGATAGACTGGCACGGTCGCAAATGATAGGAGAATTTTTCCACTATTTTGTCTAAGTATACGAAATATCACAGTGTTTCTTGATGTTGTAGTTAAGGAAAGAGACTGCTAATACAGAATACCAACTAACAAAAGTTCCTTAAGAAATCTTCAAAAACTCGTACGTGTAATTGAAAAACATATAAAATTGGTTATGTGAACTGTTTTACGTGAGAACTTGTAATTCACTCTATAGCGCTTAGCATCATTGAGTCAAATTGTGAGGTTCATTTTTTTAATGGTTAATTGTTAAAAACAATTCAAATTCAATCATTTATTCAGCAAATTGGCCACATAGGGGCACTTTTACACGTCAGAAAAAGAATTTACCGGCGCTTCCTAAACCCATTGCTTGAGAAGAAGCGCCGCAACAAACTCAAGCAGAAGGCCTTTTTTCAAAATTTCCACATAGTTACAATATTTACATTAATTACATGTATAAAATATACATATAGGTACGTAGTAAAATTACATTTAGGGATGTATAGTTAACTTAGTACTTATAGCTAAAAATCGCTCAGCATTTTTGAATCAGACCCTACTCAATTTAAAGGAATTAAATAATTAAAGCGAGTTACAAATGGCTTAGTTGTCAACAAACATTTTAACGAAAGTTCGTAATCCCGTCGCTCTTGTTTTATTTAGGTAATAAGTTCGTTAAAACTTCGCTTCTCGATTTAAGGCCCGTGAATACTTTTAATTAATTACATGTGAGTCCATTCATTATTAACTTTTGTGAAATAAACGAGCTTCCTGGAGTTCGTCTGCGTAAACAATTAGACAATGCTGAATTTAAATTTTCGAATATTGATACAATAAAATTATTTTTCACGTCTCATGCTCTTAAAATGTTACTTTAGTCTCTGCACATCGGGACTAAAGCTCTTTTTTAGTCTCTAGGGACTAAAGTAATTTTTTTTTTATTGACATTGGAAACCCGCCTAAACAGCCAACCACAGAGTTTGTGAAAGGAGGATTATTCCCATTTCCAGTGAACCTAGACAATTTCTAGGGCGTGAAAAAACGATTTAATTTCGTGAAACACGATTTAATTATTACGATTACCTATGAATCTTGTTTTATTTAAAGTGAATACATTTAATAATGCATGACCCAATAAGTTTTAAAATATTTTGAATCTGTTGGCTAAATATCATTCAAAACGTCATGTGATAAAAAAACAGGTCAAGTGCGAGTTGGACTCGCGCACCGAGGGTTCCGTACCTACAAACTTGATGATGCAAATTTAACAATACAAACTTATTATTTGCGGTTGCTGAAGTAGACACGGCTACTGCGCCAACCGCAAATGATAAGTTTGTATTAGTAAATTGGCTGTTTTTGCACCAAAATATATAATATTTACGGTTATCAGATTCATTCCTGTACGTGTCCTGTAAGACCTTGCTTCTGGCCAAATTTCATGATTCTAGGTCATCGGGAAGTAGCCGGTTATCTACTTTGTTATAATAAATATCGTAATTTTGTATGGAACTTCGTTTTTTTTCCTCGCATTCGAAGTGAAAAGCAGAGTGTTTAACGCGTGACTAAACTACCATAATGACACTCGAACTATAGCCACCCTCGCTCTGCTCGGGTGGCTAAACATCTCGTGTCATAATGGCTTGTTTTAGTCCCTTGATAAACAATCTACTATACTTACAAAATTTGCGTGTAGATGGACTAGGTACAAATGTATAGCAAAGCAAATTCTTAAATTATTATACATCTAATAGCTATTTAAATTTTTATTTTACTTTGCTAACCGTGATGTTGATGTTTGTTGTTAAGAGTGAGTTACTTAAAAAAGAAGAGTGATTTATTTCAAAACTGTTACACGTTACATTGTCTCAAACTTTCGCGATACACACTCATATGAAACACACTATCACCGGGACTTAATCGCGTAATAGTACATTACAGACCTAGGGTGGTGAATTCGTAAATGTCCCAGATCGCAGGTTTCTGTGGTTCACCACCACCGCATCGTCGCAGATCGCAGGTCCGCCCGTGGTTTGTCAAAAGTTTTACGTCTTGCCTCGGCCAAGAAGTGAGATTTTCTCTCCGCGTAGCGGGCAGAAAATCCCACTTTATGGCCAAGGGTGATGTAAAAACTATTTATATTTTACCTCGACGTTTCGGCCGCGATGCAACGGCCGTGGTCACGAGAAGACAGCAGCAGCAGAAGCAGTCTTCTCGTGACTACGGCCGTTGCATCGCGGCCGAAACGTCGGGGTAAAATATAAATGGTTTTTACGCGATTAAGTCCCGGTGATAGTCTGTTACACGTTGTTAGAAATCGTCCTCGAAACACTTTCCTTTTCATCACATTGAAATGTTTCGCTTCCAGATTCTTGATAAAGATCCGAGTTGTTGTAGGCGGCTGTCCAGTTATTTTCCTTCTCGCACTAAACACATTCGGATCATTAATCAAAGGAATGTCCTCCACTTTTTCTCCGGCGAATCCTTTTCTCTATTTTCGCCCCCGTTCAGTGGATACGTCACGTCCGATTCGCTGAATAATGCATGCAGCGCACGCGGCGATCGGCTGTCAAACCCGGCTCTTTGTCTGTCCAAGACGGTCCAGTGATTGGGACGTTATGTAATGAGATTTCGCCATATGCTTGATTCGTTGTGTTCCTAGTTTCGTATCTTTCTACTCGCGGTTGTAAATATGTATGTAAGGAACGACGGATATTATTACGACGGATGGCTGAGATACCCGTCACGCTTGTGAACGGGTGCTGTCTGTGGGGTCCGGTCTGTTCATGCTTGCAAGGACTTTTAAAAATAATCATCAGCTTTAAATATATTACTAAGTCAAACATTTTAAGCGAGAGACCTCATCATGTTCTTATTGACATGTATTAATGAACTCTTTTATACATGATGTATTTCATTATTTATTGACATTTTGAGACTGTCGACATCTATGGAATTTATATTTATTTGACAAGTGGAGACTATACATCCTTTCAATGTAATTTTAGTACGTACCTATATGTATATTTCATACAAGTAATGTAAATTTTGAAAATTTTGAAAAAAGGCCTTCTGCTTGAGTTTGTTGCGGCGCTTCTTCTCAAGCAATGGGTCTAGGAAGCGCTGGTAAATTCTTTTTCTGACGTGTAAAAGTGCCGCTATGTGGCCAATTTGCTGAATAAATGATTGAATTGAATTGAGTTGAATTAATAAATTTGAAGTTTTACAATATTTAATTTTGATGCTATAATTAGGACTCCGTCTGTTTGAAAGGATGAAGCCCCGTAAGATTCGTGTAAAACGCCACTACTTAGGAATATGTCTATTATTTTTCGCTTCAATGGCCCAGACGGTCAAAACTCTATGGCAAATCCACTCAATATTTGTTAGACTGTTTTTAAGTGCGTTGACTCGTAGGAAAAGTTATTATTTTATACACGAGTAAGGAAAGCGTTTTTTTTAAAGTACAAACGCAAACATTGCCAATAAAAGTAAGCCATGAGAATTTCCTATATTTATGTAGATGTTCATTTTAATATTAAGTTAAATTTGTTGGCTGTTTGCTGTGAATGCCTTAAATATTGTGAGATGATGGATAAAAGAGAATCCAGTGTTATTTATTAAGCTATATGTTTTTACTTTAGTAATGTGTACCTACATTTAATTTACCAGTGCATCGGTGTCATACTGTAAAGCTGTGTAAATAAAATTGATAAATAAAATAAAATAAAATAAATGTTGAGTAGGTACTTATGTTGGTGGTTCTATGTGTGAGTTTGGCCAAATAGTATAAGCCTTTATTTCTTTTCCCTTATGAAGTAATTACTTCAGTTAAAGCTACGCAACATCTGTACCTATAGGGTGCACCGGCCATACCTTCATATTACCCAAAAGAATAAAAAATCTTGCACAGACCAAAACTAGACGACATATACTTACCTATCGACAACGCCTCATGAAACTTATCAGTATAACTAATGACGTAAGTATAAATGAATTCATCATCATCATCATCAACCTATTTTAGTCCGCTGCTGGACATGGGTCTCTCCCAAAGCACACCAATGACAACGGTCCTCGACAACTCGCATCGAGTTCTTGCCGGCGATCTTGCGAAGGGATAAATGAATTGGACTTATTGAATTAAGTATAAAAGAGGCTATTCTACTCGAAGGTCATACGTATCACGTTTATATTTTATTGTTAACTAGCCTTAATTCTGTCTTCGGTATAAACCGCGCGTAAGTCCCATTTTTCCCGTTTCCGTATCGCGTATACTCCCCAAGGAACTTATAATAATTTCAGTTTTCCATAACCAATAACCATAACTGTGCGTTATCTCGGCGTGAGACGATACCTGTGGTCATTACTGTCGATATAATCGGCCGTGTGGTGGTGGTGGTGAATTTAAATAGGTATTAAAGATATTGTAGCAAAAAAGCATTATATTTTTTATAGGTTAAAATCTTTTGGTCTGTGTAAATTTGACCAAATACCTGGCCATTTTGGCAGCTGGCCCAGTGCGACTTTATGAAATAGAGGCGGTCTGGAATGGGTTTACTAGGTCATAAAATATCAATGAAATTTCCGCGACATTCTTTGTGCGTGGCCCGAAACTATAAAAATTTCATGCTCGTAGGATAGATCTTCGCAGAAAACATTAAGACCGCCAACCACGTATGTTGGGGGACGACAATGTTCTCATTTTACTCTTGTGGCAAAATTTAAAGTGGGTTTGATGAAATGTCTCGAAAACATTAGGTACATTGTAAAATAATTGACCGCAAGTTATCCAGATACTAAACTACATTTTACTACGTTTTTTTACTATAGTGACTATCTAGAAATCTGACGTCACAATGTTAGTTTACCTATAATACAATCCCATATAAAACCTAGACTTATGTTTGATAAAGAGTATAGTAGAGAATAGTAGATAAGTACACGACACAAATTATCAAGAAGACCCGGTTCCTACTTATATCCTCAAAACGCCACATTTTGGCTACGGATGGTTAAATAAAGTATCACATTTGCTCTATTAAGAATCTGTCAAATTTTATACGTCCGCAAAAAGAGGCGTTTGTGTGTTTGATACTTTAGGGATTGAAGCAATAATAAATTCTCCACCAACGGCTTAAGTGCTTTGCCGCGAGCCTTCTAAGTTGTGTCATGCATGATTTCTCGTCAGTTGAAAAGCCTATTTCAGCAGATTGACTCGTCAGTTCAATCTTCTCCTTCAGCGCTTACTATCACTGTTGGGCATACACCTCTCTAATCAGCACTTACTTGCCCTATGATGGCCAAACGCCTCTCTAATTTCCCACTCCCTCCTCCTCCTCCAGAAGAGGCCAGCCGTCGTTTTTGTCTCGTCAGTTGAACAGCCATTTGTTCCCAGGTGGCGAACAGCGGCAGCTCCGTGACGTTCAACTGCTCGGTGGAGGGCGAGGCGCGCGTGCGCTGGCTGCACGACGGCGTGCCCGTGGGCGGCGGCGAGCGCGCCCTGCGCTTGCACGGCGTGGCGCGTGCGCACCGCGGCATGTATCAGTGCGTGGCCGAGCGCGACGCCGACAGCGCGCAGGCCGCGGCTGAGCTGCGACTTGGAGGTGGGACTATAGAGGCACTGTCTGGAGCAGTCGATACCAGCTGGCATCGACTGCCAACTGTTAGCTGGTGGTGGCTGGTATCAACTGCTCCAGACATAGTTGATAGATCCGTAGACGGTGGGTAAATAGTGGACCATAGATGGACTACTTGGAGCAGTCCCTCTGTACAGAGATAACCAGCGCTTCACATACGGGCCATAGATTACTAGGAGCAGTCCAAAGCAGCAACTAACGAGTAGTTCATATTAATGAAAATCCAACCGTTTTAAGAAGCCCTTCTATGGTTTAACTTGGACACTTGGACAGCTCACTACAAATAACATTATAATAACTAGAATTACGCGGGAATCATGCGTTTTTCCTGGATTAAAAGAACTCCAATCCTTGCCCGGAACTCGAATTGTTTCCATACGAAATATCATCTAAATCAGTCCAGCATTAATTTCGCGTTTTTATTATGGTTCGAGAGATGGCTGCCGGGGCAGAGGCAGACCTAAAAGAAGATGGCGGGACAACTTGGACGCATTTGACCCAGATTGGCGGGAGCTTGCACAAATTAGAGGAGAGTGGCGAAAAATGTGTGAAAGAGTGGCTATAATAATAAATCGAAATAAAACTCAAAGGTGACTGACTGACTGACATAGTGATCTATCAACGCACAGCCCAAACCACTGGACGGATCGGGCTGAAATTTGGCATGCAGGTAGATGTTATGACGTAGACATCCGCTAAGAAAGGATTTCCCGAAATTCCCACGGGAAAAACGGGATTTTTCATTTTAATATTTCTGCGCATACGAAGTTGCGGGGAAAAGCTAGTAATAATTATAATTATGGATCACCATATACTTGAAAAACGGACTAATATTCGTAAGCTTGGTAACTTAAATAACAATTCTTCTAGGACTGTGGTTGGGAAACCTAATATAGAAGTATTTAATGGTCCAAGAAACCAAGAGGTTTCATTACAAATTAAAATATGCAGCCCTTCGGGAAGGCATGAAAAGGCGGGATTAAGCGTAACGCCATCTCTGTAAAGGCCCCCCGAAGACTAGTTCTCTTTAATTGATTTTCTTTTCTCGGGGCCCCGTTTGATTTTATGGACACATTACCTTTTACTGTCCTCGGATTTTCGATTTTGGAGCTGTTTAACGCGGCTCCATTTGCAAGTTCAGAAACGGTTACGAGTAAATTTATATTTGCTTTTATAGTCGGGGGTGGCTTAATCGTCGAGTCATTAGGATTTTAGAGATTCTCCCTTTGTTCACCAGCTAGCGTGTTGGTTAATTGTTATGTCGATATCGCTATCATAGAGATAATTATGACACTATCTTTGTAATTTTATTGAGACTATGGTTTTAGTTTGCCAGAATTTTACTGTCACAATAAATATGTAAATGTGTCAAATAAAAGTCGTATAATATAAAAGCTACATTTTTACTTTCAATAGGTATTCCAATTTTAAATGGTTAATTTTTAAAGCAATCTCTTGTTTTGTCGCGGCCATTCATCAATCACGTCGTTTATGGAACCGGCGAACGGCGCGTCGGATCAAAGTGACAAATAGAAATACCCTGTTAGCATCGCCTGTTCGACCGCCTCCGACGGTTATTGCTTCGTACACGAGATTTATTGGCGGCGAGCTAATTGCTCATCTTTTTCTTTTTACGATCTGAAGGATGGCGTAGGCTTTGCTGGACCTTTCAAATTCGCAACTTCTGCTGTTTCAAGGACCAAAATGGAGGTAAAATAATTCTTGGTTGTAAGCTCGAAAATTTTATCCATGGAAAAGTCAACAAGTGTAGTTCATTCGTCAATAACTTTATCAAACACAATAACTAATGACAATATTAAATAATGCTAAGTTCTTTCATATAATATAAGACAGTAAATGAAAATTTAAATCGTATAAACAATCTGTCCGTGAGGGCCTTGTATCAACACCATGTCATAAATTATTGAACGGACAATGTCAAATAGGTAGGTATTAATTACCCTTATTTACGTTGACTGTTTCTAACTGCAATTCAAATTCGTAACATGAGTATTAAGATGGAATTATCCCGAAAGTTGGTAACGTCGCATATAACTGTCAAATGTTTCGCTGTTTTTATTACTTTCTCAATATTACTGAATTAAAATTAGAAGTTATCATTCTATGGTTGAATGACGCCTGTCGTTTTATATTTGTTGGTTAGGCATTCAAATGATAATATAACATTAAAATGCATGGAAAATGCGATGGAAAGTTTTCAAAAGATAGTACTACCATAAGTCCTAAAGATTTCATGTTCCTACGATAATTGTTGCAATCCATACTTAATGTTTTGTTCAACCATAGAGTAATAATTCATATTTTCATTCAGTAACATTCAGAAATTAATGAAAACAACGAAAGACTTGACAGCTATTTGTGACGTTGCCAACTTTCGGAGTAAACCCTCTTAACGATTATGATAACATCGGACCGAGGAAATTCTAGTGGATATTTGCAAACTCACAGCGTCTTTACAAACAGCCCATGCATTTGGCATAATTATAGTCATGTGACATTTCACATGACTATAATTATGCCAAATGCACCGAGCCGAACGTTAATTACGAGAGTGACCGATTTCACGCCCCCCCCCCCATCCCCCCTTCACGTGTGGGGGGTTATTGATTAACGCGAGAGGCAATAACCGGACGGGCCATGCGTCACCCGCCGCTGTGACAAGTGACGGGTGGTCCAAGCGGCAGGCGGCGACGGGGATGGGCTCTATATTGTTCTTTTCATTTCAATGCATATTTAGTAATTGTTTTTTTAGGCATAACTAATAAGCAACACTGTACAAGTAATTGTGGGCATGGAATGTCTTAGAAAGAATGAATGAAAAATTATTGAACAATAATGCAGATGTTCAATGCTTAGACTTTGTAATCACTTAACTCTACGCTCTCAGGCGCACAAGAGAAGATAGATAAGAAAACTTAAATCTTTAAATAAATAGAAATGCCATTATTTAGTAAAAAAGATATCTCTCTCGCTAGAACAAACTCACGAGGCAGCTGATATTCAGGGAATTGAATAGAAGAGAGCTGCACTTTGGCAAACATTAATATTAAATAGCTGTCCTGTACATGAATCATATCTCCCTTAGTCTTTAACGTATTATATTGTTTTCCACAGTGTTTTAGTAAATACTGTCATGCTGTATATTTTAAATAAATAAAATGAATTAATAATTAAACAAATATCATTCATTCTAGACTTTAAATCCATATTTCACATATTATATTTTGATTATATTAATAAATAAACTTCACCATAGTAATTCCTTGACCACAAAATCTTCTGTCGATATGCTCTAATTCGATACATCGAGGATTTTTAGGAACTAGCCATTATGATGGATATCTTATAAATTGCGCCAGTTCCTAAATCTAGACTGGGCTAGTGATCACAGTGCCAATTTATCAGCAGCGGCTTAGCAGCGAAAACGTTTTGTGCTCGTTCACGTTGCATGAACTTTATTTTCTATTGATGTATCGGCTAGTAATAGCTTTTCTCTATATGTTTACTTGGTAAGTCAGTTAGATTGAATTTAGCTCTCTCAGTTCATGTTAAGTGTGCGAATGACAGGCTGAAACTAATAATCGGGGAAGAAAGGGTCTCGACTGGGACCCTCTTACAAGATGACAGAATGATGGATAGCCTCAAAGCAGTTCTTATTGCATGTTGTCCTTGATTTTTAACCTACTATTATTACAAATGTGAAATTTTAGATGCTTGAATGTTGAGATGCTGTTGATTTTTTTTCGCCTAAGCGTTGATGATACAGTGAGTAAAAGCCAGTTTTCAATAAAAGGAGAACGCACTTTGAAGTAATAGTTATAATTATTTTTCGTTTCCTTGAATTGTTCGGCTCCCGAGCAATAAAGAATTTCTTCATTCTTTTTAGGGAATGACACTACAGCTATGGTCTAATCTGTAATAATACCGCCTACACTTAGCAGTGTGTAACTTAAATGTAGGTAAACGTTCCAATAGTAGAAAAAAATGAAAGAGGACAAATGAAAACCTGAGCTCAACAATTACACAACTAGTCCATTATGACCGAATATTTTGGTATTTAATATAAGGCTTACAATGCAATGTCCATTGGCATCGGGCCAAAGAAAGACAGTGCATGTCATAGGAAACTGTAAACTCAGAATATACAAGGCCTGACTCGATGAACCGTGGTAGAATGAGTTTTGTAGTCATTGCATATAAAACTTTTATTATGACTATTTATAACTTACTTGACGGATAGTTGTACTGATATATGGGATAGATGCCTGGAGCCAGCATGCAGTGGGACGTAAGTAGGTCATTTTTATAGTGGTGGTTATCAATAATTTAAACTACTTAACACAATGATAATATAAGGTAGAAAATAATATTTTGAAGACTTCTTGTCTAGACGTATTTTTTAATACAGGTGCTTAATAAGTAAACATTTCGATATCTGTTTAACGTGCCAAAAGTTTGTCATTTCCGAACGAGCGTTTTTTGTTTTTTCACAGCTAGTGAGCATGCCTAAAGTTGTTTTTTACGAACTAGTGCGTAAAGTTTTATGAGCTTCAGCCTGTTCGTTTATTTCATTATACTTTTTTTTGCAAAAGTATTAAAAAATATCGTTTGATACACGTGCGAAATTGTCATTTTCACTCGTCCCTAGTGTTAACGCTCGCTTTCGCTCGCGCCAACATAACCAGGGACTAATGATAAAATTACATACTTTTGGCACTTGCGACAAAATGTACCATTATACATGGTTTTCATAAGCAGCAGTAAAGCAATTAATGTTGCCCGTGTAGACTAAACCATAATTTTACGATACAAACATGAGCACTAATCATCAAACAAAGTTAGACTGTACCAAAACGCAAACCCACATATATACACAATAGGCAGTGAATCCTAAATGTGGCATGTTTAACGTAGGGTATACTCATATCATCCTACGCTCCCGCCTGTGACTCGGCGCACGCGCTAACGTATCGCCTGTCCGAGCGGCCGGCGACGTCGTAATAAAGAGCTCACGAGCCGCTGCCCGCTCGCAATTTAGAGCTCATAACTCGCGTGTCTGCATCTAATTGTTGACTCTATGATCCCCGTAGACAGACGTGTTATGGACCAAACACGAAAATATACGATGCATCGCAAGAACTTGCGCATTGTCAATTGTCATGAATAGTAGAGGGCACTGCCGTGACGCACGAAATGAAATCGCATGCGTTGCTATTATCACGTTTCGCATTTTGTATTTTTATACTCTTAAATCTCAAGATCCTTCTTTATTCTTCTACATGAAAGGTAATTGGTTCAACGAGCTATCAAAATCCGAATTAAATCCACACCAGTTTAAAATAATCCCCATATGAACTATTTCGGCGATGCCGCGCCTCTCCAAATCACTATTTCTGTTTGCGAACGCTGATTGGAATGTGTTTGGTGCCTCGTGTTGATTTATCTAACAACGGCCGTGGAGAGCTATCACACTGATATGATATGATTGCTTAGCTAGGTAGGTAGTAAATAAACATCAACGTTTGAACATTTTCAAATGCCGCATTTAAAGTAAAGATTTAATACAAGGAGTCCTGGGAGTTGAGAAAACATGGAACATAGGTAAGTACATTGACCTATCAGCTCTGCTATTCCCTGATTTTGCCTGTATCTATTAATCCGCTTATACCGGTCAAATTCCACTGAATCCTAGCGCCTCGGACAAGACCGAAGATATAATCAAATTATCCGACGACGTAGACCTGACAGCCGCCAAGCTGAAATGAGATTGGACTGGTCATATTTGATTCATGAAGCGCAAAACCCCAGATAGTGAATTACGCCTAATAGAATTCGGCATCGTGTATACCGCTACCTACTACAGATATAACGGGAGGTCCTTGTCTAAATAGTGTTGCCTAGGTAAATGTTTCAGTTTGAGGGATGCCGTGGAACAATGAATGGAAATCCTTTGCCAGTTTTATAACAGAGTGATCCCAAATTATTATATCACATTACATTAAATTACGGAATCTCGATTTTTGTTTCCCGCTTTGTCTAAGACACCGTCTCTTTGTTTACATTACACAAGCTTGAAAAATTGTGTTAGTCTTAACTTCTATGATTATGTCGTCCATATAATAGTACATTTCGATACTAGTGCGGAAAGTGTGTCATTACTTCACAAGTAACGAGATATCTTGCCACGAGCCGCAGGCGAGCGGCAATACTCGGGACGAGTGAAGAATGACACTTCCGCACGTGTATCGAACGACGTTTTTTAATACAGTTTTTTAGTACAGTATAAGAAAAACAACGAGTAAGAAATTAGAAACGTTTATATTATTAATTTTGTAATTGCAATAGAACTGAAAAATAATAAAGTTCTACAAAAATAAAAAAAACTTCTATCTTTATTTATTTATTTTTTATTTACATAATAGTTAATGGCACAATTTGTACAATTATTGAGTGTGATATTGAAAGTTTTTGCTGGTATACTTTACCAGTGTTTGGCTGACTGAATTATTAATCTCACATGTCTGTGAAGATTGAGTCACTGGGAAAAGAGAAAAACACTAGTTCGCAAAAACCAACTTTGCGCACGCTAAACAGCTACGTAAAGTAGCACTTTTTGAGCAACTGTATTAAAAAGTAATTTTTTTAGTGCTCTGTGGTGAGCCAAATCTTTGAGCATAATATCATCCCCGCATCAAAATTTCTTAATTGAATCAAATACCTACTGCGTTTTCCTCCTGGTAATAATTATTGTCTTGTGTTAGCACCCACACACATCGCTCTTACTGTTTTTCTTGGCCGGTGATTTGCGGCGGACTCCCCACTGATGGCTCCCTTAATGTTTGCTTATCTCGGCCATTAAGAGATGAGCACTGCCAATATTTATTTATGCGCCATCGGCTTTATCCGCTTGAATAAGGATTACAAGGCATATTTGTAGAAATACGAGTAACGATGTGAAATTAGAATTATATTGAGTGGATGGATTATTTCATAGGAATCGACAAGTTGTTATTCGATCTCCAAGTACTAACTCAAACTTAATTGTTAAATAATGTTATAGCGAATACATATCGCACCATTGTATTGTGAAAAACTATTAATATTATTATATTTAACCTCCCCTTTAACAGCACAGAAAAAAAACTACTAAAAATATGTTTTCAGGCCAAATTAAATCAGGTATATTCATCATGATTTTTGGTGCTCCGGTATTTTTTGGGAACAGTTAGGTAATAGGTAATGAACCATAATTGTACATACCCGCACCAAAACAAGTTTACCTTAAACCGCCCGCGGCGAACGGCCGGTGTATTAGCAAAGCCGCTCGGATCTGGAAATCACGCACGCAATCGCACGTATTCGTACACCTTGAAATTTTAGTAGCTTCAGTTTGTATGGAGTATCGCGGGTGTGTCAACAAATACCGCTGGCGGGAACTTAAAAAAAAAATAAGCCTAATGACCAAAGTTTGGCTATATATTCCCATTTTAGACACGGCCCCCGAGCTCCACTACACGTTCATCGAGCAGGCGCTGCACCCGGGCCCGGCGCTGGCGATGCACTGCGCCGCCTCGGGCTCGCCGCCGCCCCGCTTCACCTGGCTGCTCGACATGCAGCCCATAGAGGAGCTCAATACGCCGCAGAGGTAAGTGCCCACCTGCAATAGAGGCAGATCTAGCATCCAAAGCATTTGTTTCCGTCAAACTTGTTAGAATTGACGTGACTGACAAAAGAGCCATTATCTGTATTCTCAACTTCTGTCCATCCTGCGGGTGCTGTAGAATTGAAAAAAAATAATTGAATAGGTACTATTCAATATTTTCCCAAGTTTAATCAAAAGCCATCCATCATGCATTGTGACAATCCAAACCATCATATTGCCTTGGTTTATATTTTATTTATTTAATTATTTAAACAAAATCATCTTCGCTCTTTCAGATCCTTAAGTATGACTAGTGGTGACATCTCTTGTAGCATACTGAAGTTGGCTGCTTAACTCAACTCGTCAACCATCTGTAGTTGTGTTAGAGAAGTCGCTACTCGGCGATAGATGGCACTGTAATACAAATATAAGATTAAAAAAGGCAGTATTAATATCATAAATTTATTATTCATTTTTGTAGAATTAAAAGCAAATGCGGCTAAAAATATCACTAATAAAACTAATGACATGAATTACAAGCAAAAGCTTACATGAATAACTTAAAATAGAGATAAAAAGGGTTCTTTATACCATAGATTTCTCAATGTTTGTTATTTTTCCTAATAAACTCCAATATATTTTGTCCAATACAGTTTTCCATTCCTTTCTTGTTTCTGCTATACTTTAGATAAGTTGTATCACACTTGCTGTCTTAGTAACTAGCAAAAGTTGAAATCTTTCTGAAATAGAAATATTATCGGGTTAGTTTAGTAATGTATTAATTCATATATGCCACTTTTAACAAAAGTATGGATCAGAATTCAGTGTCTTTGATAGAATCTTATTTTAAATTAGATTAAGATAAAGATATACTTAGATTACTTCTGTTATACAACTGAATCATTCAGAATCAGTTAAGTTTTGACTTATAGAATTTTCCTCGGGGACTGAATATTTTTACATTATAAAGAATCACTTATACTGCTATGGCTATAATCTTTATAAAATAATCTCTCCTGATATAGGACAGCTTTGTACATGTTAAAGTTTTGAGCGGATATCAATGTAGATTTTTTCTTAATAGATAAAGTTACTTTGAAATGAATTAGAATGGAAATACAAAATCTATTTTAGACAACGGATTAAGCACTCACCTGTGAGAATGTGGGTAATACAAGTAGAGTTTACATCATTCCATGGGACATTTCCAGTGTTTCGATGTTACCATGAAATCGCACCAAGGACTGGATGAGATTTGGGATTTGGTATCTTAACCATTGTCTGAAACGTAGAATGGGTTTAACACCTAATAAAGATCTTTATTTTACACTGGAAAAGCATTCGGTATTGAAGCGTCAATTTGTCTTACATAGAATAGACATATGAAAGCGTTTTAATTATAGTAATATTTACCTTCTCAGTGAAATCTCTATAACACTATTACAAGTATTTGTCGGCTTGCCAATTGTTATGGTGGAACTCGGCTCAGGACTGGGTGTTACATTCATTTCACTTGTAATGGCTCGAATTTTGCACAGTAAAAATTGAAAAGGGGTTATGTAATTTGACATATCTGATCAACTGCCTGGGTTGTTCAAAAATAAGTGTCATGCGTTTTGTTAGTGCTAAACAGTTGATTAGGCTTGTTATTTTATGCCACTATGGATTGATTTCGGACTTTTAATGGTCTTGTGATAATTTTAAATTTAAATAATTTGCATATTTCCTTTTATTTTTTATAGAAAGTTGGCAGACTGTAAAATTTAGCCAATCAAACCCTTATATACTTCTATGATTTCAAGGAATGCACCAATAACGTCTTCGACCAATAGAAAGAGTTTATAGAATCAATGTTACTTCTAATATTGCCAGTTAATAATGTTCTACCAATTTGTAGGGAGATAAATCAATTTTATTCTATGATTCATATTCATTTAATGGCTAAAATAAATAACTGTTTTAATTAAAAATATTGATAGAGAATTTGTTCAATAAAGCGGTTGAATGTATAATAATTCAGTGTATGGGAAGTCATTATAATGAAATAAATGTACTTTATAATGAAGTTTGGAAAATGAATCTGGCAACTGGTGAGGACCGGGAGTTTTGATCTGTAAAATTTCTTATGTAATATTGCCTTATAAGGAGATAATTTTGGATATTCGCTTCCGTGACCAAATATGGTAATGGGGAGAATTTTGGAAAAAGGATATAAAAGGGTGCTAGGATTATTTCGGGGAGTTTTTGTTTTGTCTTCGAGAGTGACCGACGCGTTGTAATAAGGCGAGATTCTGTTCAAAAGGTTTGAACTTGTGCGCTGTGGAACCGCTATCGGGCGTTCTGTATTCTAAAATTATTTAGGCAGGTCTTAAAAGTTTGCTTTAGATTTTCGGGATATATTTAAAATGTGCGATATAGGGAGTGATTTCTTAGCTAGGTGTAGTGTATGTGAAAGGGCAATTTGTGTAAATTAGTGTTATGTGTTTTAGTGTTTTTTAGGTCGGATTATTTATCTTTTCAGATAAATAAAAACGTAAGTAGGCATGTTTTTTTTTACTAGGGACTGTTAGGAATCTTTAGGGAAATGTAGGACTTTTCAAGTAAAATTCTACTTGATACATTTTGGTAGGTTTATAACGTGTATTTTCTGTTTTGCTTTGCGAATGAATTTTATTTCGTGTTTTATTGCCATGTTACTGTATGGAGTGGTGTCTTTTCTCAGAAATACCTTTATAGATTGGCACTATCCATTCAGATGATATTTTACTAGCATATAATAATGCGTCTTGCAATGTTATTATTTGGATTCTATGTATTTATTTTACACAATTTATACTCACTGTATATACTACTACACTGCTGCTGCTGCAGCCTGTTTGCGTCCCCACGCGGGCCAGGTGTGAGTTGGGGACTTCGCGCGCCTCTTTGAGTTGCTTCGCGGATGCGTGCGGGTTTCCTCATGGTGTTTTCCTTCGCCGAGGGGCTCAGTGGTGGATTCGGGTTGAGTTTCGCACGTGGGTGAGCTTGGAGGTGCGGGCCGGAGTCGAGCCCCGACTCTCTGCGTGATGGGCGGTGGGTCGAGCCAGTGGGCCACCACGGCTTAACTCACTATATATATATATATATATTTCAAAAGAGGCCGACCTGCTACCAGTAAAATCTGTATAGTTTGGTGTCATCATATTCACTGTGTATGGCAGTAGACGGTTTTTGGTTGAGTGGTGAGCCTTGGGTGGGACTGTGTCCAGCGGTGGACGGTTTTCGGCTGAGGTGATGGTGATGGTGAAGGACTGTGTACGGCAGTGGACGGTTATATCGGCCGAGATGATGATAATGTTGAGTACGTCTTTTGGCTGATATGATGATGATGGTGGAGGACTGTGTCCAACAGTGGACGGTTTTTGGTTGAGTGGTGGGCCTTGGGAGAACTGTGTCCAGCAGTGGACGGTTTTCGGCTGAAGTGGTGGTGGTGATGGTGAAATGAGGATGATGATGAAATCTGGCTTGATTAAATCAACTGGGTGTTTCCTTTGGAACATCTAGTGTTTTTACTTATTCAAATTTTAAGTTTTGTCTATAATACCATAAATGTCGGATTGATTCCCAAATTGTTGGTTTGACAAGATGAGATAATTATGCACTTTAGTGCTTCAAAATATCGTGGCCATTTATTGGTCTGTTATTTATAACGCATGTTATTGTGAAGTTAAGGTGGCTCAGGATGGCGGAGAAGGGTTGCTTGGATGAATGAAAATAATATTATTTTCATGGATCTCATGATAAATTCTTTTGTCATGATATAAACCTAATCATGTCCTTATGAGTAAATACCCAAACTACAATAATATTTAAATTACTTATGTTCAATGTTATTGCAAATTGAACTTTATATCGAGTTTTATCGATGCGTTCTCCATGGTATTGTGTTGGCCGAGTTTACATGTGGATGTTTGCACAAACTCGTCACTGCGTGGTTTTTCCACAACTTATTCTAAATTCTCTTATTTAAATGTTTGAAGGGCCCTTTTCCACATTTCGAGTAGTCGTGTTTCGTCCGATGAAGTGTCTTGTGTTTTACACAATTCGAGTAGTCGTGACCATCCGATGAAGTGTCTTGTGATGATGCCTTTCTGCATTTGGGTAAGAACTCTATAATATTCTTATCTTGAATAATTGCAAGGTAGTTTTGCACAGTCGAGTAGTTATCATTCTTTGAATGCATAATGAAGTGTCTGGTGTAGACGCCTACAATTTGAGAAGTTGGAATTCAACATTTACACAATTGATGTAATGATTAGTTTCGTTTTCCGAAACGATCTAATGATTACACAACATTTCATCCATATGTAGTGCTTGGCGGTACTTTGCTGTGGAATTCTCATTGGTTGTATCAGATGTATATTTCCTGTTAATTTCTTTATGGAGTTGGGTTTTACTCACTTCTGACATATCTTTAATTTTAGTAGCTTGGTGGAAGTTTGGAACCCCAGAGGGGAAGGTGGTGTGGGGTCCGGGATTCATTTGAATCCCGGTAATTCTTCTAAACTCCTTTTTCCGCCATCTTATTTCATTTTCGCACATCTATATTTTATTATATTTTTATTATATATATATATATATATTTTTGTGTTAAGGTATTTAAAATTAGATATATATATGCCTCTGATAATCACTTTGCTTAACTTCAGACATACCACATCTAAAAGAAGTTTGGATTACTAAAACAAAAAATTACACAACGTAGGAGTCCTAACTATTCTAGATGATCACAATTTAACTTGGCCAAATAAATGAATATTTTCTTTAATTATTCTCATTTTTATTAACTTGAAGAGAGAGGGGGGGTTATTTACAGCATGTCCAAGTCCATCTTGCCTGTCGACATTTTGTGTCTTCAGAGTGGCTCCGGATCGCGCATTTGCTTTATATCCGCCAAATCTGGACACACCCTGCAGTCTCTACATCCAATTGGATTTTAAATGTCTCTGAAAACGGTAGAAATGCAATTGCGTACGTACCTAAGTGATGTGACAAGAAACGTGAACCCAAAGCAATTTAGAATGGTTATTGATTGCAGGACGATCAGCCAGTTCTTGAGCGCGAATGGCGACGTGGTGAGCTACCTGAACATGTCTTCGGTGCGGCCCGAGGACGGCGGGCGGTACACGTGCCGCGCGCACAACTCGCGCGGCGCCGCCGAGCACTCCGCTCGGCTCAACGTCTATGGTCAGTACAGTCAGGTCTGGAACTGTCTTATCTTATCTTTTGATTTAGGGTTCTTACAGTAGGGATGATGACAACTTTTTTTCCTTAGTATATCAGGAAGATTATTGAAAAGTATTGTACACGTATTTTTTCTTTTTTCACGTAATCAAACTTATACGGAGATATATTGAGTTGAAATGTCGAGTTAGACCCCACTCTCCAACTTTAATGCGTCTTAACTTAGTCATTCTTTGTTATAATAAATAAATAATAAAATAATAAAACTTTATTGTTTAAACTGTGTAGTACAAGGTGTTAAATTATAAAAAATAGATTCAACAGTTTGCCCTTTCCGGACGTACAATAGTTAAGATATAAGTAGTCTTACATTTAATTAACTAAGGTTTAAGATGTAATGTAACAAAATTATTAATTTATACAATTTTAATTACTGTGATAATGACACTTGTGTTCTAATTAGTTGTTGTACCAAAATATTCATTTAAGTCATAGAAACATTCATTTAAGAGCCATTCTTTAATTTTCATCTTAAATCTATTACCATCCAGTACTTTAATACACGTCGGCAAATGATTGTAAATTTTAATGTTAATTTGATAGATCAAAAAATACGTGTCTAATATTTTTTTATTACCTGACTGACGGACTAATTAGAATTTCGATTTCTTCACCCTGTCGTCATCCCTGTTATGAGATTCTATCAAGAATCTTTTTTTAAACAACTACACCTTTAAACACTGTATCTTTTACAACAATTACATATAAAATCGCGCTTCTTCTACAATACACTTTATTGAACAACACACATTCAAGGAACAGCATAACTATATACATAAACGTAATTATACAAAAAGTATGGCATACCTTCACTAATAAGTCAAAGATTGAATGCAATGAGGTGCCTTGAAAAGTTCTGTGTGACCACTGCCAAGATTTCATAAATGCTTTTGTCAATATTAGTCGTTATTATTTATTTAAATTGTTCATATCTCACTTACGCAAAACCCTGACGACGGAACGACGATGATCGGACGATGGGACTGTATTCAGTTGTCGATGACGTAATTTATCCAGTTTTTATTTAATTAAAAGTTTTGTCCCATGGTGTTTCCAGGTCATCCTTCTATCCGCAGCACTGGGCCGGTGCGGGTTGTGGCGGGCCTCAACGCAACTGTCTACTGCCCGTACTCCGGATTTCCAATCAGGTTGATGGAGGTGCATTTGCTTAGTAAACTTATAAGTTTCATTTCATTTCCTTTCTCTATTGTTTAGTCTGTAGTTCTCCTTGTACCCTCTTTTGGGATTCCCTATAGTCTTTTTTAATTTAGTTATTTAATACTGTATTAAATAGCCTAATAACTATAAGTAATAACGATTTCTCGAGCAGGCAATCAATATATCTGACAGTGTGTGGGGTTTAATACAAAATGTATGCACCGAGTGCCTTCCGACTTTCTTCCAGCGAAAGTCAGAATTTTTCTGACTGAAAATTATAATGTGCGCTCGCTCTTAAATTCACTATGTCTTCGTTTGGTTGTGTTGTGGGCCTTGGGCGTAAAAGATTGCCGACCTTTGCGTTAGGTCGTTCATACGGATGAGCTTACATGCGACCTGACCTCTCTTGACGTTCCAGCGAGATCTCGTGGCAGCGAAGCGACGCGGCTAACGCGCGAGTGGCGTCGTCGCGCGGCGCCGAGCTGCTGCTGTGGCCGGCCGAGCCCGCCGACGCCGGCGTCTACTCCTGCCGCGTCACCGCGCCCTCTGGGCAGTACGCGCAGAAGGACGTCCAGGTCTTCGTCAGGAGTAAGCGACAGAACCAACTTTAAAACATTAAAATAACTAACTTGTATTAGATCAGATAATATATTATCTTCACAAAGAACTCAAAGTTCAATAAATTATTTTTTCGTTTCCAGATCCCCCGAAAATAGCCGGGTTTTCTTTTCCAACTGACCTCGTAGAAGGCAGTTCAATACAAGTGTTATGCGGGATCACTTCTGGAGATAAACCTGTGTATTTTTCCTGGCTGAAAGATGGACAGCACATACCTTCAAGTCTACAGGTAAAAATTTTGATAAAATATAACTTTTTGTAATTCATTACAAAACTGTATTTTTTGAAAGTGCGACGTTAGAGGGCTGATATTTGAATATACCTTTACTGGGTAGCCCCCGCTTCTTATGCAAAGCCCTCTTGTATTTACAGACCATGAATAATATTTTGATGTTGACATAATGCTTCATATTCCAGGTGCAAGAAAAGTCGCTGGACGAGTTCAGCTTCCTGATCTTCTCGCACGTAACGTCGCGTCACAGCGGCGAGTACACCTGCGTCGCCACCAACTCCGCCGCAGAAGTCAACCACACCGCCCGCCTCGCCGTCAAAGGTGACAATCTTCCTCCTAGGCTGGAATTACCACAATACACAATTACGCAGTCCTTCACTAAGACCATCATCATCCCTAAAAATCAAGTAAAAGTTACCAGCCACTGTTTATTGACTAAGCAGTGTCTATAGGACCGCTAGTTCGACTTCCATCATTGAATGAAGTGAACAAAGCGAATACTCGTCAGATTGTCGAGGCAGTATTTAATTTACCTAAAAATGGTAAAATGTTACGTTACGGATGACTTCTTCAAGTGAAGAAATGCCCTGTTATAAAAGTATGTAGGCGCCCTTATAAAGCTACAGGCTCTAATAGCTTCGTACGTTCTTGTTTGTAAATTACAGTGGCACCATCCTGGTTATACGAGCCTCAAGACGTTTCCGCCCTTCTGGGCACTCAGATCCTGGCACACTGCGCTACCAAGGGGTACCCGGAGCCAAGAATCACCTGGCTGAAAGGACATGGTAAGTGAAGAATTCTTATAATAATAAATAATAAATTATACAATTACAGTTTAGGGTCTTGTATTTTTTGTACAGTGACGTACTTATAAGCAGAATGAGAGTAGTTTCAGTTTGGTATGCCACTGATTACGGTACCTACTAAAAATGTTACTTTTGATGCTAATTGCAATACATAAAAATATGCTCTTCCATTGGCTTGAAATATATACTAAAATATTACGAATTAAGTCTGTCTTTCGTCCTTCAGGCACTAGTCCCACCGCGAGCGAGTAAGCGATGAGCTATCGGCTATAAAAACGAACAAAAGATAAGCACTCCCGTGTAAATAAAAGAGACACGGCGATATTGATAGTTCACCGCTGGGCGAGTAACTATAAACATCACCGTGTCCGTGTTATTTACACGGGAGTGCTTATCTTTTGTTCGTTTTTATAGCCGATAGCTCATCGCTTACTCGCTCGCGGTGGGACTAGTGCCTCAAAGAGTTTTCGTAGCCGTAACAAGTAACAGACAGTGATACAGTGGACTAATGAAACGAATTCATGAGAAAAGAGCGACATCAAACAACGGAGAAACAGATTCTGTAATAAATTGAGCATTGTCATGGTTCCAGGTTCAGGTGTGAACGACTTCAGGCAGGTGTCGAACCTGGACCTCCAATACTCGGTGCTCTCTAACGGGTCGCTGAGCATCGCGCCGGCGGCTCGACACCACGAGGGGCAGTACGTGTGTCGCGCGGAGAACGGCATCGGTCGCGGGCTATCCAAGGTCATCACCGTATCTGTCAACGGTATGTACCACAATACAAGGTTACTGAGGAGAATTTTATTAAAGGGACTGTTATAGGGTCTAGCAGCTTTAGGGTCTTCAGACAGGTTGTTGGACCTTTGAACCTAGACCTTTAATACTCGGTGCTTCTCTAACAGGTCCCTAAATACTGCTCCGAGTCAGGGCGAGAAGGCGGTACGTCATGTCAGTATCAGGTCACCGTTGTCTCTATCGGGCACCTTGCATTACAAGGTCACGGCGGATATTAAAGCCAAGGGACTATCAGGAGTTTATTTTATTTTATTTTTATTTATTCGGTAAACCAACAGTCATTACATCGATACATTGATGATGTACATGGAAAGATTTACAAGCTATGATGCATAACTAATTATAGGTAAACACAACATGTTAGTTATAATACAAGAAGTAAATAAAATCTTAGCTAATAGGTAACATGCGTAGGTATTAAAATAGTGTTATCGTTAGTGTTCAATATGAATTATGTTATATATTTATTATTATTAGGAAATGTGATGGCCTCTTAAGTGTTGTGGGGAAATTATATGCAAAAGTATTGATTGAAAGGGTAGTGAAAGAAACAGATGAAAGGATATGGGATGTTCAAGCAGGATTTAGAAAGGGAATGGGATGTACGGACCAGGTTTTCTCCTTACGTGGCATAACCGAAAAGTTTTTGGCTAAAAGTCACAAGGTTTATTGCGTATTCGTGGACCTGGAGAAAGCTTACGACCGAGTGGAGAGGGATGAATTATGGAAGGCCTTGTCTATGAAGGGGGTGGACGACAACCTGATTCGAGCATTAAAATCTCTATATGAGAATTCTAGTGCTTGTGTCAGGGTGAACGGCGCGTACACTGATTGGTTTAGGATTGATAAAGGTCTTAGACAGGGATGTGTAGCGTCGCCGTGGCTGTTCAATGTGTTCATTGATGACTGCCTAAAGGAATTGAAAGAGAAAGAGTGTGGCTTAAGAATGAATGAGTTACTCGTCAAATGTCTCCTTTATGCGGATGATCAAGTAATACTTGCGTCATCAGCTGAGGAGTTACAAGAGATGGTAACAAGTCTGCATGTGTCATTAGAAAGAAAGGGTATGAAAATCAACGTAAGCAAGACGAAAGTTCTGGTTTTTGAAAGAGATGAATTTAGGACGCTGTGTGAAATTATGATAGGGGGTAAGAAAGTGGAACAAGTGGATGAATTCATATATTTGGGTTCAAAATTTACTAGGGATGGAAAGTGTGATGGTGACATAGAACGAAGAGTGAATGCTGGAAATTCAATTAATGGGGCATTGCATGCTTTTATGACTAGCCACAAAGTCTCGGCAAAGGCTCGAGTGGCTGTACATAGAGGTGTGCTAGTGCCGACACTTATGTATGGTAGTGAAAGTTGGGTATGGCAGAAGAAGCACGAAAGTAAAATCAATGCTGTACAAATGAGAGCATTGCGGAATATTGCAAATGTTAAATTGAGTGATAGGGTAAGGAATAGCGTGATAAGGGAGCGGTGTGGTGTGAAAGAGGATGTAGTGACAAAAATAGAAAAAGGTATGCTATATTGGTTTGGTCATATGGAAAGGATGAATGAGAGAAGACTGACAAAAAGTATTTATATGGCTAGTGTGAATGGAGGTGCTGGAAGAGGAAGACCGAGGCGAATGTTCTTGGATCAAATTCAGGACAATCT
>OZ020273.1:16646711-16671205 GCA_963971205.1 Aethes cnicana | reverse complement strand
CCACAATTGAAGCCTTCATGATGCTAAATGTGGAATAATGATTAATGTTGTAATGTGTCATGAGTGCTTTAAACTTGGTATTAAAAAATTCTTTTCCATCATCCGATTGAATATTCTTAGGTTTTCTAACGCCCCCGCTTAGAATTTTTTTCATGACTTTCGTCACATCTTCAGCGTTTTTGCTCTTTAACGGTTGTAACCATGCGTATTTTGAAAATGTATCAATACACGTTAGAATATACTTTTGACCTTTATTATCTCTAGAGTATTTTTGCATGTCAATCAAATCGATTTGCCAGGTGTCATCGAGTCCCTTCTGTATGAATCGTCTGCGTGGGAACGTTCTGCTCGCATACTTATGTATTTCTTTAACCACCTCAGCCTTACTCATCACTGGGGGATAGGGTTTTGGGTGTGATACGTTTTTTTTTGTTGGTGGTGGAGTCACTTGTTGAGGGGGGTAGATGAGGAGGGGGAAGAGGAGGAGGAGGAGGAGGAGGAGGAGGAGTCGACGTTGAGATTCGAGTTGTTAGTTTCTCAAGCTTCTGCTTTAAGACGTTTATATCCCTTGTGTGCGTTTTAAATTTCATGAGCAGATGTTGTACTGCAAGATCTAACTGTTCTTTGATAACAGCGTCATGTTTATAGATACCTTTTTCAATTGAAGTCAGTCGTCGCTTATCAAAATCAATCAAATCTTTTTCCACTTGAAGTGTTTTAAATTTATCGGAGGATGAGGAGTTGATCAAGTGCTGACCAAACTTGTTCAGGGGCATGATGAAACTGAACGATGGTGGGTAGCGGTGGGGTTTTTTATTTGTAATGACATAAAAGCCCGTCATGAATTACCAGATTAAGTAACTGATGGGCCAACTGATCCGGTAACTGCTTATATCTAGCAGATCATAAAGGTAGCGGTTGATCGGTAGGAATTCATGCTCTTAACCTCATCACTTTAAAATTATTCCACTCTCAATCAGCTCTTCAACTATCGCATTTATTTCGTTAGAGTGTGATGTGTTACCGGCAGCCTGTGAGGCGAATAATAATCTTAACCTCTCCACGAGTTCATTTGGATCATCCCAGTAGATGTAGTCAGTGTTTGGGTAAAAGTTTTTAGTTGAGGCTGTTGTTGTTGTTGTTGTTGTTGTTGCCTTCAACCGTCCATCGTGCGCAGTAGCAGCAGCAGCATTTAAACATCCTCCTTCTTTATGTTTTTTAGTTTCTTGAACTCGTTTAATATAAAGTTGATACTTTGAACTCTTGTCTCCGTTCACTTGATTGTTTGGTAGGAATCCGCGACGATGCGCGCTCGTAATATCAATAATCTTGTTGTAATTAACAATGTCATTTTTGGAAATCAATTTCTTTTCCGGTGTCTTTTTGAAGATGAGTTCCAGCAGTCCCGGTGTTAAAACATAGGAAAAATCTTTCAAATAAAGCTTATCACCGATTATTTTAATCGGGCTGTTACCAATATACAAATCATTTTTCCCCTTCAAATAAACACCGAATGGTATTTTCTCAAATTTGAGAAGATATTGCATGTATCGCTGATAGCTTTCTCTGGTACCTGCAACAGCATCATCAACACCACCGCCATCTTCCTCCTCATCGTCTTCATCTTCCTCGTTAATGGTGGTGGTGGTGGTGGATGAAGAAGCATTATCATCCCCATCTGTATCGACGGCGGATTGCATGGATTCAGATTCAGATTCATCATCATCATTATTAACTTTATTATCCTTTTCTAGCCGCTTGATAAATGATGGATCATGATTTTTTTTTTTCTTTAACACAATCGGTGTTATAGTTTTTTTATTTTCGGATAAGGGTCTTTTATTGTCCTTTGATTTCAAAGCTTCTGTTACCAAAGTATTGAGTGGTGTCGTGATTGGTTGAAACGTTTCCGCCAGTGAAGAGGAGAATAACGTCTTATCCGCTCGTAACGCCTTCACTTTTTTCTTCACGCTTTTAACAGAATTTACTAGTTTTCGTTTCAAATCTTTATCACCAAATAGAAGTGGAGGAGGGGGAGATCGTTCGCTAACCAAAGACATTGTGAAACTGTTGTATCGTAAATTATATCAACCACATTTATACATCAATCTGCATCATCATCATCATCATCATCATCATCATCACTTTTCATCATTATCACAGTATCAAGACCCTTACGATATCGACCCCTATTTATACTCTTCTCCTTGTCAATGGTTAAAAAATCGAACTTTTTCCCCCAAGATTCCCGACATATATCCTTAAATTGTTCCCAAGACATGTCAGTGTTCACATGATCACCGTACACGTGTCTCAGATTCAAATCGTCCTGTTTGAAGAGTAATATCATGTTGGCATTGTCACGAACCAACTGCTTGGGTATCTTACTGTAGGTTTGACATAAATAGAAACAATCCAACCATCGATGACGCCCCATCGCAAAGTATTGACGTACGGCGTCCTGATCTTCCAAGGCCACATCATCGAATATGACAACGCTATCTTCCGCGGCCTCTTCCGGTGGTATCACATTGCTCTTATCGCTGTACGCGTGAAACGGTAAATCACCACTCTCTTCAAGGACTTTGGCGAGAAACGTATACTTGGGTTGATTTAAGGATTTAGAGTACAGATAGACATTATGAAACTTTACACCGTTCGGTTCGAGAAGTAGAGACAAGAGTACGTTGGTTTTACCGCAATTGGAAGGCCCACAGATGAGGCACCTTATGTTGTTCGATAGTAGGGGTCCGTGTTTGATATAATTTTGACGTGACTCATCATCCAAAACGCTCCAATCGTTAATCCTTAGAGACGTGTTTAGTTTTTCAAATTTCATCTTGATGTGAGGTGATGTACGACAAACACAATTATTTTATATTATTAAAAAAAACCGGATCTACAGGCCGGTATGCGTCTACAGATCGGTATGCGTCTACGGATCGGTATACGTCTACAGATCGGTATGCGTCTACGGATCGGTATGCGTCTACGGATCGGTATGCGTCTACAGATCGGTATGCGTCTACGGATCGGTATGCGTCTATAGATCGGTATGCGTCTACAGATCGGTATGCGTCTACGGATCGGTATGCGTCTATAGATCGGTATGCGTCTACGGATCGGTATGCGTCTACGGATCGGGCGTATGCGTATATAGATCGGTATACGTCTACGGATCGGTATGCGTCTAAGGAGTAAGAACACGCACACACACACACACACACGCACACACATACACACACCAGTATAACGTTTAAGTACACACTCATATACACACGCAGTTCAGTTAGTGATTGCTACTTAAGATGATTGCACACACCAAACGGGTTAGTTGTAAACGTAAATCAAGAGTCGCACGACGACGACGACGACAACAACAACAACGACAAGGTGCAGGCTTCGTTAATAGTTTGATTAATAATTTACCGGTTGAATTGCACATCCCAGGTTATAATTATTGCGGTCCTGGAACTAAACTACAAAAAAGATTGAGTCGCAACGATCCCGGTGTGAATCCGCTCGATGAGAGTTGTAAATTACACGACATCGCATACTCCCACGACGAATCATTGAACTCACGCCATCAAGCCGATTTACGACTGGCCACGGCGGCGGAAAACCGTTGGCGCGATCCATCCGCACCGTTTGGTGAAAGATTAGCCGCTCTAGCCGTTGATAAGATGATGAAATTTAAAGTGAAACGTGGTATGGGTGTTCCCTTATCTAAAGTGATTAAGGCGAGTCGTAATGCGCTCAAAAAACATGCTGCCACCAACAAGAAATCTCGCGGTTCGAGAACAACACCCACCGCTGCTATGGTGAAAGTCGGTGTGAAAGCTGCAAAACGATATGTGAAAGGGAAAATAGTGAAGTCTAAACCGCCACGGGTGATTCCCATTCCCAAAAAGGGAGGCTTTCTACCTTTGATACCGCTGCTGAGCGCGTTGGCCGCCACGGGAACGCTAGCCGGTGGTGTTACGACGGCTGCTAAAAATATTTACGAAATGGTTAAAAATAAAAACGCCGGAAATGGTCGAGTGGTAGGCAAAGGACTTTATTTAGCTCCCTATAAACGTGGAATGGGACTCTACATTACACCTGCTATGAAAAAAAAAAAAACCTAAATTTACCACAAGGCAGACCCCTAACCGATCGAGATATCATGAAATGTGCGCGTAGGGAGAAAATCCCATTTTTTAGAGGTGTTTTTATGCGTGATAGCCTACCCGCTTCGGGACCTCATTACTACGAGACAGGTGTCATTAATTTGGACAACCAACGGGGTGAAGGTACACATTGGTGTGCATACGCTAAAAAGGGAAATCATTGTGTATACTTCGATAGTTTTGGTGATCTGAGACCTCCTCTCGAATTTCTCACCTATATAGGTAGAAATAATGACAGCGGTCTTCAACCTCACGTGGAATACAACTACGGTCGTTTGCAGAAATTCAACAGTGTAAATTGCGGTCATTTGTGTTTAGATTTTTTATGTAACACCGTTGCTCAACAATTGTTTTAAATAAATATTGCGGACATTAAATATTTGCTTTCATTGTATTCTACACCTTTCTAGCAGCAGCAGCAGCAGCAGCAGCAGCAGCAGCAGCAGCAGCAGCAGCAGCATGCCATTATTATCGACATTCACGCTGTCGCTTAGTGGCAACGAGTCGGTGATGCATGTAGATTTTTTACCTGCAATCGAACTAGACGAAGACGATGTGTATGAGTGTGCTCTTGTCTATTTGAAGACTTTCAACTCTATTCCCAACGTGGACAAGAGTAATAATTTGTTTGAATATGGGGACAAAAAGATAACGATACCGGAAGGCACTTACGAGCTCGCCGATATAATTAAATATTTGAATGTTGAAATGATAAAACTATCGAAAGGTGATGGTAGTGAATTAATTGATATTAGTCTAAATAGCAACACCTCCAAGTGCATGATGTATTCACCAAAGGGAGATATTCGCTTTGATAAACCAAACTCAATCGGATCGCTGTTTGGATACTCTCCGATTCCTCTGAAGGCGGGTCAGGAGCATTGGTCCGATCGTTCGATCGATATACTAATTACGAACACTATAAGAATAGAGTGTAATATTGTGGAGGGTTCATTTATAAACGAGAAGCCGTCTCACGTTATACATGAATTTTCACCAGACGTGCCTCCCGGTTATCAGATTATTGAGCAACCTTCGCATATCATTTACTTACCCGTTAAAAAGTGTAGTAATATACAACGCATTGAAGTGTGTTTAACCAACGAACGTGGTAATTTAGTCAACTTTAGAGGTGAAAACATCTCTCTCCGTCTGCATTTTCGTAAAATAAAATGATCATCCATAAAAACACAAGTAGCGTTAACTCACCCACCATTATCCGTGATCCATTCACCGGACAAACAACTCAACCGCAGCAGCAGCAGCAGCAGCAGTACCAGCAGCAGGAGCAGCATCAGACAACGAAGAAATTGACCGAAGGAAATATATTATTCTTAAAATCAATCGGTTTCAAAGTATGTCCTCGGCGGGTATATTAGACATTGGTGAGAAGGTGGTGTTTGATGACAGTATAGAAAGTGTTGAGTTCCACCCCTACACCCCATATAATAATTCGTTTCAAAACAATGATAGCATACACATCTGTATTAACCGCCAAGACTTGATTGTGTTACCGAGTCAAAGCCAACTTTTGGTGGAGGGTGTTACGAAAGAATGCTTGATGGTTAATAACGGGCCGATGTTTCTATTCCAAGACATTCGTTATGAGTTGAATGGTGTGGAAATTGATCGAACAAGGAACTGCGGAATCACTTCAGTCATGAAAGGACTCGTCTCCTACAGTAAAGATATGGACTATGCTCTCGAAAATGCCGGGTGGCATGTGGGAGGTAAAAAGGAGCATGCCGAGTTTAGTTTTACCATACCGCTAGCACATTTTTTGGGATTCGCGGAAGACTATAAAAAGGTTATTATGAACGCGAAACACGAATTGATAATTAATCGCACCAGCACCGATGTTAACGCTATAGAGTATAAAGATGTCACTAAAGAAGCTGCAGTTACAATAACCCGCGTCGTATGGCGCATGCCTGTCATAAAAGTGTCAGATAAGGAGAAGCTGCGTTTGATGGGGTATATCGAAGCGAATATACCTATTCCGATAGCGTTTCGTACGTGGGAGCTGTTTGAATATCCCGTGTTACCTCCAGCTCAAAGACACGTGTGGACCATCAAGACAGCAATGCAAATAGAGAAGCCACGTTTCATCATTATCGGGTTCCAATCGGCTCGGCGAAACGAAAAGAGTAAAGATATGAGTTTATTCGATCATATTAATCTTATCAACTGTCGAGTGTATTTAAACAGTCAGTACTATCCTTACGACTCGTTTTCAGCAGACTTTGAAACAAACAGTTATCCATTGCTGTTTGACGCCTTCACCAATTTCCAAATAGCCTACTATAATCGCGAACACAGCAGTCCTCAAGTAAACTACTCTCACTATAAAACTCAATCACCATTGGTTGTCATCGATACATCGAGACAAGCCGATAGCTACAACTCGGGAGGCGGCGCCGTCGACATCAAAGTTGAGATGGAATTCAAAAAGAATATACCCTCGAACACTATTGCCTACTGTTTGGTTATCAATGACACATTGTTCGAGTACAACGCGTTTACTAATACAACACGTAAAACCATCCAGTAGCACTTTAACTTTGATCGTTGACAAGGTGAAACGTATTTACACAGTGATTGAAATTAAAATGAATTATTTCAATATATTTCCGCCTTCCTATACACCATCGATTGATTGCTACGGTAAAAAATATCCTGATGTGGGACAGCAGCAGCAGCAGCAGCAGCAGTACCAGCAGCAGGAGGAGAAGGAGGAGGAGATTCATCGGGAGTTCAGCAAGACCGCATACAATATAAATGCTCGTGGAACTACCGCACGAATTAAAACTATCTATGTATATTTGAAGCTGCAGTTTATCGATACAAACTTACAATGGCAAACATACATCAGTTTCGACGGGAATCATGAACTAACCTCTGAGGAATGGAACGAAGCAATTGCTGAGAAGGCCGAATACATCAGAGACTTTTTCCACGATCCGACAAACTTATCATCACCACTATCAATTGCCTCTAATCATCTGACCGTGCATATTACTGAAGATCCTTCATCGCGACTACTATTTCTTTATAGTAGTAGTATAGGAGGGAGAGTAGGAAACTCACATCCTATGGTGATAAACCAAATGGAATGGAACAACATAGATCGTGCTATGGATTGTGTTAAAGCTCGAATCATCCATCTAAACAGGATAAAGTCTACCTATGAAAATCGTCTCAATTTCTTTAAGAAACATTTCAAGATGCGGTATCCGACCAGTTTGCAGGAAGCTCATCACATTCTTAATGGATTGTGTAATCTGAATGATGTTGTTGACAGCGAAATTAAACTATATGCTACTGACCTTTTATGTAATACCTATTTTTTTTAATTGAATAAATTTTTATTTACTTCACACGCACCTACCTGTTTTGATTTAGTTCGTTTTCCTTATCACATACCGCATGACCGCACATTTCCGTTACACACGGGGCAAGCGCGCGTGTGAAAATCAAAATAAGTAAGACAATTGGTATCTATATAAATACATTCGCATACACATCATGACAACACATTCTCACGCACAATGCATCCGGCATCGCATCACTGCAGGTTCTGTAACGAAGATGTACCGTCAAACGAATTAGTCTCTCATTCAGAGACTGAACGACATCTGATGTTATGCAAGCAAGATAAGGACTCTGATTATGCTGTTTATGTTATTGATAGTGCGTTCCAGTGTAGAATCATAACGTACCGAATTAATGGTACTTCCAAAATACTAGATCCTAAAGTTTATTTGCTCAAAGTGACCGAAACATTTGAAAACGTTCTCGAGGTGGAGTTGAAAATTCATAAAAACATAAAGGTTAATGTGTGCTTGTATTGCACCTTCGTGAAAACAAGTGGTGAAGACGGGGTGATTCGTGACTTGAAATCTTTCAATACTAAGAACGAGAGTCTGCATGAGAATGCTGTGGATTTTCCAGCGTACTTTGAAAACGTCTACACGTCAATTATCAAGAAATGCGAAGAGTTCCAGGAACGTGACAGCGGGTGGGCGCTTGAAAAAATTGAATTCCTTAATATTAATATTAATAAGTATCAACCGATGAGAGCTTCTTCATACATACCCCTCCCGAAAGAGATTCAATTGAGAAAAGCGTGTGTGAACTTGAAGAACACTGATAACGCATGTTTCTTTTGGGCAATCACTAGCGCCCTCTATCCTGCAGACAAAAATAGCGATCGTATAACGTCATATCCACATTATAGTGAGGTTTGCAATATGAAAGGTGTCAAGTGTCCTGTGAGCTCTTTAGACATTCAAAAGTTTGAGCGGTTGAACCAATTAAGCATTAATGTATACGGGATTGAAAGTAAGAAAAAGAAGTTGAATATTGTACCGCTACGTATTTCGAAAGTGTGTACTAGCGAGAGACGACATGTGAATTTGTTATATCACGAAGCTGGTAATGTTTCACATTATTGTTGGATTAAAAATTTATCCAGATTAGTACACATGCAAATTACAAAGCATACGGGGAGATTATGGCTTTGCGATGGGTGTTTACAACATTTTTCGAACGAGAAAAGGCTTAATATTCATCGTGCGATTGGATGCGGTAATAAATTCATACAACTGCCTGAAGAAGATAATAAATACTTGAAATTTAAAAACTATCAACACAAACTGAAAATACCGTTCGTTATTTATGCAGATTTCGAGTCCATCCTGGTACCTATTCATAACAAAAAACAAATAAGCGGTTCTACGTTTACTCGCAATACACACAAACATGTGCCATGCAGTTTTGCTTATTATATCCATTGTGAATACAACGCTAAACTATCAAAGTTTAAATTATATCGTGGGGAGGACTGCGTGCAGAAATTTGTAGAAAGCATTTATGAAGAGGCGGAAAATATCTCGAAAATTATATCAACGGTCGTGCCAATGGATGTGAGCGGTAATACTGTTGACACGTTATCGTTATATTTGCAAGAATCCAGACGCTGTCATATTTGTGAAAGCATAATTGGGGATCAAGAGGATTATGTGCTTGATCATTGTCATCTTTTGGGACAACCGAGAGGATTTGTCCACAACTCGTGTAATCTGAACTTTAAAATAGCTCGATTTATACCTGTTATCTTTCATAACTTGAGTGGATACGATAGTCATTTATTTATCAAAGAATTGGCTAAGACCGAGGGGCAGATACATTGTATCCCCCACAACAAGGAAAGATATATCTCGTTTAACAAGAAAATTCATAACATAACACTAAGATTCATCGACAGTTTCAAGTTCATGGCAAGCAGTCTGGATAGGCTTGTGAAAAATCTATCACGAGACCAATACAAAATCCTACCTAATTACGTCTTACTGATGTCACAAGTACCGGACAATAATGATTTCAAAAACACAGAGGAGATTATGAAGCTTTTAACTCGTAAGGGAGTATATCCCTACGAATATGTGGACGATTGGAGTAAACTAGAAGAAACCTCACTACCGAGTCAAGGTAATTTTTACAGCCAGCTTACCGATTCCAACATATCTGACGAGGATTATCACCATGCACAGGCCATATGGCACACGTTCAACGTGAAAACATTGGGGGAGTATTGTGATTTATATCTAAAGACGGATGTGTTACTCTTGGCAGAAGTTTTTGAAAATTTCCGTGAAATCTGTATAAATACATATGAACTGGATCCGTGTCAATATGTCACAGCACCCGGTTTGAGTTGGGACGCTATGCTAAAGTATACGAAGATAGAACTTGAATTATTCACTGATTATGAAATGGTGCAATTTATCAAGGCCGGTATTAGAGGTGGTATTAGTCAGGTGAGCAAGCGTTATGCTAAAGCGAACAATCAATTCATGGAAGAGTATGATGCAAAACAAGACAGTAATTTTATTGTTTATTTAGACATTAATAATCTTTATGGACACGCAATGTCACAATCTCTACCCATCGGCAACTTCAAATGGTTAAGTGAAGATGAGATTAAGCAGTTTAGTATTGCTACGCAGCAGACCGATTCTGCGGTTGGTTACATCTTGGAGACGGACTTGGAATATCCAGAATACTTGCATGAATCTCACAATGAATATCCCTTCTGCCCGGAAACTAAAGCACCACCTGGTAGTAAAATCAAAAAGCTGTTACTCACATTTGACAAAAAAACCAACTATATCATACATTACCTTAATCTCAAACAGTGCGTTGAAAAAGGGATCGTGTGCAAGAAAATCCATAGAATATTAGCCTTCAATCAATCGCCCTGGTTGAAATCATACATCGATTTAAACTCGGTAAAGAGAACTCAAGCAAAAAACTCGTTTGAAAAGGACTTTTTCAAATTAATGAATAACGCTATATTCGGAAAAACTATTGAAAACGTAGAGAAGAGGGTTGATGTTAAACTGTGTCATGAGTGGAATGGTGTACAGTCAAAAACAAAAACTAAGTATGGGTTGGAACGCTACATTTCAAAACCGAACTTTCACAGTGTCACTATATTCTCTGAAGAGCTGGCTGCAGTGCAGCTGAATAAATCGAAAATCATCTATGACAAACCTATTCATGCAGGTTTTACAATCCTAGAACTGAGTAAATTGTCAATGTACGCTTTTCACTATGATTATATGGTTCCTAAGTATGGTGAGAACGTTAGCCTTTTATACACTGATACCGACTCCTTTGTTTATAACATTAAAACAAATAACTTTTATGAAGACATCAAACCAGACTTGGAAAAAAGATTCGACACTTCGGACTTTTCTAAAGATAATGTCTACGGCTTACCTCAAATCAATAAAAAAGTTGTGGGTATGATGAAGGATGAAAACAATGGTAGGATTATGCGGAGCTTCGTCGGCCTACGCTCCAAGATGTATGCCTACACTCTAGAGGGTGATGATAATCATAAAGATGGTGTTTACATCATGAAAAATAAAGGGGTGAGCGCAGCTGTTGTTAGAAAACTTAATTTCGATAGGTATTATGAATGTTTAGATCTAAGTAAGAATTTTTACGATGACATGTATACTATAATTAGTGATAAGCATAATGTATACACACAGATAAAAAAGAAAAAAGTCCTATGTGGTAAGGACGAAAAGAGGTATATTATAAAAAACAGTACCAGCAATACGTTGGCGTGGGGTCATTACAAAATAACACACTTATGATTATGAAATAAAACAATATTTTTGTGAAAAGAAAAAAACGTTTTTTTATTTATTTAAAAAATCTACATCACTTGTCTTTAATTGGATTAATTTTTCACGCATTTTATCTAAATACTCTAGACCAGCTTCAAAATCATGCTGGGAACATACAGCAACTATCAACTTTTCTTCAATACTCATGAAATTATCTATTTCTTCTTCAATTTTACAGCGTCTTTTGTTTTTAACCATGTATGTAGCACATCTACAATGACAGTAGTTATACGCGCGGCACACGTCACACGCGATTCCATCGATTTGAGTATTGGGGCACTCGATACATTTCAACCAACAGCAGTAATGAACCATTTTTTTCTTGTAGTTTTCTATTAATTGTTATTAATATTTTCGAGCGATACGTGTACTCTCCTCTGATTCAAATGATTCACTTGAAAGCCGCCACCACTAAAGCTGTATTTATACTAATTTTTAGAAGTTTAAAAACATGAACACCTTTTTTCCCTTTTTCGGATTGGAAACCTCCATAAACCATATGGAATCATCCTGGTAGATTAGAGTTCTTTGTTTGATGGGTACGGAGAGGAATGTTCTAATTCCATGTTTCCTTAGAATTTCCTGCAACAGCCCCTCTGCACAATAACTCGAGTGTAGGGCGATGCATCTATCTTCTGTGAGGTACCGCCTCAACACTTCCAGCAGCTCCTCACGTGCTGCTTGCCATTTACCAACGTCGATGTCCGGGGTGGGAGTCTCTATACAGTTCATAAATTGGAGAGAAGTTTCCGAAGGTGCTCCCGACTCCAGATTGTATTGTATTCCCTTGTTACCCATCCATTTTCGTATGCAAATCCCGATAATTCTCTCCATTTAGCTAGTATATTTTATCAACCACACGCACGTACTTAACTGACGCTCCTCCACTTGTTTAATGATCATGCTGACCACCGCTGAATGGCAAAGGATGTGGGCGTCAGCGATAACTTTTATCGCTTGTAACACAGTGAACCCGACGCTCTTTAATGTTTTTACCAAGTTGTAGGTTATTGTAACTAAAACACATTTTATATTTGAAAACCAAGCTATACGTCTATTATGCAGTTGGTAAACTGCTATCAGTACCCAACCTCCATACTAACTACAATTTACCAACCGCAAAAGAGTGAGCCAGTACTCCAACTCAATATATAAATAAATAGAACATAAAGTTAACTTGCTATTTTGCGGTTGGTAAACTGCTATCAGTACCCAGCCTCCATACTAACTACAATTTACCAACCGTAAAAGAGTGAGCCAGTATTCCAACTCAATATATAAATAAATAGAATGCAAACTTAACTTGCTATTTTGCAGTTGGTAAACTGCCATCAGTACCCAGCCCTCATACTAACTACAATTTACCAACCGCAAAAGAGTGAGCCAGCATTCCAATACAAAGTTAACCTGCTATTTTGCAGTTGGTAAACTGTCGTCAGTACCCAGCCCTCATACTAACTACAATTTACCAACCGCAAAAGAGTGAGCCAGTATTCTAACCCAATATATATATGAATAAGAATTTTACAAAGTTAACTTGCTATTTTGCGGTTGGTAAACTGTTATCAGTATCCGGCCTCCATACTAACTACATACATTCCCTAACCACGACTTCAATTCACAACCGCAAATAAAAGTGAGCCAGAACATACAATAATATACTACTTAGTACTACATACAGAATGGCCACGGAGTCGCGCCCAACTCGCCCTTACCGTTATTTGTTTCATCCGGAGATGGAGAGTGAATCATTGGCCCGCGTACCGGTACACACACATTTACAAGTGTACAGACGTCCTTGCACGCACGCAGACATCCTCACACGCAAACATTGACACTTCATTCAAATTGTGTTCGAAATCGTGCTTTTGTAGGCCCTGTCCGCCGTGTGACTGTGGAATGAACTTCCTGCGCTGGTGTTTCAAATAGTTTACAAATTGGGGTTTTTCAAACAAGGAGTAAAAAGATTTCTACAGGGTCGACAACGCGCGAGTGATGCCTCTGGTGTTGCAAGCGTCTATAGGCGACGGTGACCTCTTACCATCAGGAGGGCTGTATGCTTGTTGGCCACTCTTTGTTGTAAAAAAGACGATGTAAGGTTAAATTAAAATAGATAGTAAGTCTGTAGCACACGTGTGAGCGGGACGTCTGTCGGCTCGGCACTCACTCGCACTCGGCCACGGCGGCCACGCACATCTCCTTGGCCACGAGCTGGCGGTCGCAAGCGAACATCTGCGCCTTCTGCGGCACGCGGTACTGCCGCGTGCGCATGCGCAGCCCCTTGCCGCACGACACCGAGCACGCCGACCACAAGCCCCATTCGCCCACTGCGCACTCCGCTGCGAACACCAACCAATTATTACGGCCTTATCACACTTGCGATTTGCGAGCGAGTTGAAAGCGTTTTTCAATACAAAACTCGTACGCGGCGAACTCGCGGCCTCCATACAAAACTCGCTCGCGAATCGCAAGTTTCGACGATTCGGCGTCGTAAAATTTCGGCAAATTCAACATACAAGCATAGGCATATATGTATAGACATATTATGAAAGCCATAAGGAATCAAAGAGAAATGTCAAATGAAGGATGACAGATGGATTAGGAGGAGATTGTCAGAGAAGTTGGTTGCGATCGCGTCAAAAGTGTTATCGCTAAAGTTTAATTACAAAATTATTGAAAAACAACAATATGATGAGTTTGCAAGCGTTATATTTGGAGCTTCCTATTAAAAACTACAAGGCGCCTCGACCTCTTCAGCTTTTAAACGCCAGATATAAGAATGAGAATGTCGTCCCCCAAGTAGCAAACAAGAATAGTGATTAAATCTTACATATCTTAACTTTGTCTTAAATCAGAATTAGCTAATAAAAAAAAGACTCCGTTAAGTCATTTTAGTCTTTAAAACTAAATAGTTTTAAGCTACCGCTACTTTAGCAAGTTAAGAATACCTAAATCCTAGTTAAGTATTTTAAAAACCATTTAGTATTAAGTGCGTCCACACTTAAGTCTAAAAATGATTCTTTTACTCTACTCAGATTATTTCAAGACTCACTAAAGTAAAGACTCAATGGTATAATCAAAGTATCAGTTTAGAATTGCTAAGTAAAAATTGAATCTGGAGACATACTTAAGATGATCGTAACACTATAAGTTCTAGAAATTGCTTTTGTGAAGAATATTTTATTCTTTTATCCCTAAATTTAATAAGCTTTAAGTAAAAATAAGCTTAACGGGACGCTTTTCGACAAAATAAACCAAGTGAAAGATGGATGAAATTAAAAAAAAAACTACTTCAAAAAATTTGGCTTTCATCATTCGGCGTGTTGCGAAATATAGAAAACTAGCTTTTCCCCGCAACTTCGTATGCGCAGAAATATCAAAATGAAAAATCCCGTTTTTTTCCCGTTCCCGTGGAAATTTCGCAAACTCCTTGCTTAGCGTATGCCTACGTCATAACATCTACCTGCATGCCAAATTTCAGGCCGATCCGACGAGTGGTTTGGGCTGTGCGTTGTTAGATCACTATGTCAGTCAGTCAGTCAGTCACCTTTGAGTTTTATATATTTAGATTAACCTCAAATTGTGTGCGGTGCAAGTGATCAGTGCTTGAAATATGTTAACAGTGCGACATCTTGGAGTGAGATTTCAGTGTCTATTACCCAGTACCTATTAAAAATAGATCACGAGACAGTAGAGGATACTTAAAGCGTCAAATTTGGAAATGGAAGTAGCGGACAGCAGTGATTCTGATTGCACGGCAATTTACGATCTGGGGGCACGGCAGTGCCCCTGCCAAGACGAGTCAACGGAAGCGTAGGGCAATTATATCTACCTTGTCTTGAAACGTTTTGTCGTATTTTCGTAGATTCGGTCTGGCAATTATTTTGCTAGAATATATTTTTTTTTAGTATGGAAATATGGATATTTTTTTGTATTTGGCCAATTAGCTGAATAAGTGATTGAATCCATAAATAAAAATAATAATAGGATAAAAAGTAGCCTATGTCCTTTCCCGGGACTCCAACTATCTTCATGCCAAATTTCATCCAAATCGATCCAGCGGTTGAAGCGTGAAGAGTTAACAGATAGACAGACAGACACACACGAGTTACTTTTGCTTTTATAATATTACTAGCTTCTGCCCGCGTAGAATTTGGTTATCGGGTTTCCGCGGGAACTAGATATGCGTTTTTCCGGGATAAAAAGTAGCCTATGTCCTTTCCCGGGACTCCAACTATCTCCATACCAAATTTCATCCTAATCGGTCCAGCGGTTGAAGCGTGAAGAGATAACAGACATACAGAAAGACAGACAGAGTTACTTTCGCATTTATAATATTAATATAGATTATCTAAAACTAGCCGATGCGTGCGACTTCGTCCCGCGTAGACGTAGAATTTGCGTTTCCGATGATTACCTACACATAATAGACGGTTAGTTATATTGAAAGTATTGAAAAACTCATTTGACCCGTGAAAAACCCGTTCCCGTGGAAATATCGGGATAAAAAAAGTGTTATTTCCCGGTTCTCAAACTATATAAAACTATCTCCATACCGAATTTCATCATAATCGTTCCAGCCATTTTGTCATAAAGAAAGGACAAAGAAACAAAATTTTCCTTTCTTTTCTTTAAAACATCTTATCTCATCAGCTAATTGGCAAAAAATATAAAAAAAACACTAAACGATTATAGCCATGCGTTTGAAACTATGTATAATAAAGGTACTCTATAGTCATAATATAACTACTCAACATTTGGACTTTCTAGCACTATCCATGACGAATCTTTAAAGGTACCTATGAAAATACGACTAAAGGCTTTGAGAAAAGGTAGGTGTGCCCAGCGCTTCTGTTGACTCGTCTTGGCGGGAGCACTAGCGTGCCCCCAGACATCCCATGAAAAACATTTTACCTATCTAAAATGCTACGTAGGTAATGTGTCGCCTCTTAGATACTTACTGCCTAAATATTGCTTGCACTGTACAACATTTTAAAGATATCATTGAGAACAAAATGTGGGGCTTGGTCGTTTCGTTACTCAATTTTAAGCACAAAATTCACGCCTGGTTAGCTTTCTGTTGATAAACCGCTATGAGTGTTTGCGTCACTGTCACTAAACGGCCTGGACGATTTTTGAACGACACAGCTTGGCTCCCCATGAGATCTTATATAACTTCTTCGCAGCGCAAGCAATGTAGTATACTCGTATTAGTAGGTACTCGCTTTGGCATGACATTACATAAAAATGTTTTTGGTGGGATGGTTCTTCTTGCATAAACAATACCGTAAATTTGACGGTGAATTGTATAAACTAAATCAAAGTAAAGATTATTTAAAGTCCATTAAGAATTAACTAGACCTACACTAATTCGGTTTTTAGTATAAGTTAAGTATCATTTCTCTAAACCGGTACTACTCCAAATGCAATTTGTCTATACATTATCTAAAGTAACCTTACAAAATCAGTATTGTCTAAAGTCATACTTCGTTAAGAATAGTAAGACTTAACGCCATTTTGCACTTTAAGTTAGAAAAAATATTGAAAAATTCTGACGCTAAATCATAAAAAATAAAGTACATTGAAGTTAGATTTTTGTTTTAACATGTTAGTGTTGTGTTAGTGTTTGTGTTATATCTCCAACGTATACGGAAAAGTAGTATTCTGCGCTGTATGTAAGTAAAATTTATATTTAGCAACAAAATATTCCAAATATTTAGTGCTTATTTTCCAGTATTTTGTAAGCCCGTCTGTTTTATAGCACTTTCGATCAATTTTACACGATAAACAATCATGCGTTATAGTTTTCAAGTACCAATAGGGACATAAAACGGTATATTATAAACGTAAAAAATAGTTAGTTAATCGCCATTTCGATAAACCTACAATGAATTCTCTTTTAAGTAAAAGAGTTCGCCATGTTTTCTAAAATAACAATTCCATAAGTAAAAAAAGTTTTAAAATTTTCTTTGTTAAGAGATGATCGAATTAGTACAACTCGGTGTTAATAGTATTAAGTAAGTATTAAAGATATGTTTAAGCTTATTTTTTGGTATTAAGTCAACCTTAAAGATATCTTGAAATCGAAGTTAAGAGATCTGTTAAGCCCTCAGTCTTAAGTAGGGTTAAAGTCTGTCTAAAGAGTAGTATTAACTCTTTCTTAAAATTGACTTAAATACTGTGCCCACTTTGTCTTAACTCAGTCTTGGAGATATCTTCAAGATATCTTGAGGGACATAATAGTTTTAGTCAAGACAACTGATAGAATTAGTAAAATACCACGGCCACGTACTTGCGCGACCAGCGGCAGCCGTAAACGTTTACTTTACAAATTACTCAATCGCGACGCTCGCTGCGTTCAGTGCCTAATGTACTATGTATAAAGAAACGCTCACCATTTTCCTCGATTTAGAAGAAAAAGAAGTAATAATGATCCCGTAACGAAAAAGCTGTCCTTGTTAACTTGTATGTTTATGGAAAAAACCGACAACTCGCAATCAAGTAACTTTAAATGGTGGCCGAATTTAAATTTAACTCACGTTTGTCAGCGGATGGCGTGTCCTCCGCGTCCTCGGTGACCAGGCTCTGCAGCACCTCCTCGTCGCAGGCCCGCGGGACCAGCTTCTCCCGGGTGAGGTACAGGCGGGCCATGGGCGCGATCTGCCCGCCGGGGTTGTAGAACGGCGCGCGCGGGTCCTCCGGGTACATCGGCGTGATGCGGTACATGCGCTCGCGGTGATTTGTCTCGGCGTTCGGGGACTACTCAACAACACAACATTATCAACTCTTCCAGTCAACCTTAGGAAAGTGGATAACGCGAAAAGAATAACAAAGAACAATCACAGTAAGAAGTACATCGAAGATAATCAAAATCAACAACAATATATTACGAATTCAAAAGTCGGGCATAGCAATCAGGTACCTACTAAACCAAAAAGATCCAGCACAATCACCACAACAGCCTATTTACGTCACACTGCTTGGCACAGGGCCTTCTCTCACGACTGTCGAGACGACGTGAGCTTTTGCTTTGGTCCCCATAGCATAGGGCTATAGTCCCCACCGGGGTCCAGGACACGTTGGAGATAAGAAGACACACATTCTTTAATTAGAAAGGTACGATGTTTTCCTTCACCGAAAAAGAGAGTGGTGAATTCAGATTGAATTTCTCACACAAATTAACTCAGAGGTGCAAGCCGGATCCAAACCACCGATCCTCTGCATGATAGGCAGTAGGTCAAATCACTGCGCTACCACTGTTTTTATTTACCGAAAATAGAAAAGATCATGGCTCTTAAATAAAAAAAGAAGACAACAGAAGAAGAATTTAGTAGCATAAAGGCTTACCATGTAAGAGATGCCGTTGTCAGTTCCGGCATCGTACGGATACAGGTCGATGACCTTGGTTTCCTCCCACGTGCAATCCTTCAAGCAGAGGTTGAGGCTACTGATCCCCACCACCCAGTCGGGAGACGGACCTGACAGCAAACATGAGTCTGATGGTCACTTCGAGTAAAAAACCCGCTAGGCACTAGTGGCGTTAGTGTCGGCCAAGGCAGCCATTGGTCATTTTGCGCGGTTTGATATTGACAGCTACGAATATACATCTCTCTAATCACCACCTCGAACGGAGTCTCCAACGCCAGTGGCGCTCGCTGGTGACCAAAAATCCGGAGGCCCTCATAATCACAGACCTTAAGGACCACTTGCATCAAGCCACACTTCGGGTTAGCCTCTTAACTCTTAATTGCCTCTTAACTTAACTGAATGAATGAATGAATGAAATTTATTTGTCAAAAGTGGGTGTACAAAGATCTTAATAACTAAATAGTATCACCACAATTTACCTATAGACAGGCATACAAATTTGTCATGAACATAGAATTATTACAGTTTACTTATCCATTAAAATATTCATTAAGACTATAAAAACATTTCTGTGTTAACCATTTATATGTCATATTCTTAAATATATATAAATCCTTATCCTTAAACATATCTGGCAGTTTATTATAAATTGTTATACACATTATAAATGAGTTTTTATATGCCACTGCTAGTTTCACCAGAGGTTGAATTAATTTATGTTTATATTGCGACCTGACTTGGCGGGGGCATACATCCTGAACTTGAGTCGGACGATGACCTGAGGTTTACGACATTGGTCTAAGTGAGTCTGAGTAAACCCACTCGTGATGACGCGGCCTGTGCTCAACAGTGGGACGGTAATAGCTACGCATCACCAGTTATGGTAGTGATAGGTAAGAAAGGTAACCTATCTTCTTCTTTTGGTGCCTCTTAATTTACTGAATGTCGGCAGTAAGCTCTATGATGTTCCGAACATATTCAATTCAATTCATAATAATTTATTGCAGTGTGTGTGTGTGTGTGTGTGTGACCTATAAGTGACTGAAAAGGTGAAGTAAGGAACCTTGATCTCACCAAACATGGAAGCCAGAGACAGGAAGCTGCGTCTTCTGTCGACGACGAAGGTGGCGGAGGTGTTGGAGTTGACCCGCGGGTGCCACAGGCCCTGCGCCTTCACGACGGAGCGCAGCAGCCGGCCCTGCTGCCGGAGCTCGCGCTCCATCAGCCCCACGGAGCCCCATTCCGCTAATGACCTGGGGCCAGAAAACTTGACTTCAAATAAAAAAAGCTATCAGTTTAAAAAAAACAGCTGAATCGGTAACCGGGAAGTGGATCAAATTTAATTTGCATATTTGATTACACTTGTAAAAATAAATCATCTATTCATGACAATATTGACAATACAAGACAACTCTTGACGGATAGAACCAAAAAAAACACAGTACCTCCATATTGTGCCTGTCACAAAATGTTCCCAACACTCCCAACTCACCATGTGCCATAAATAATTGACGCAAAACAAAGTGGCAACTGGCGTGCCATACGTAAGCACATACTTCTATGGTGCCAGGGGCTCTATGTGAAGTCTTAAATAGGGATCTCGCTTTTCCCTATAGGATCGCTCACGTGTCAAGTTGAACTTTAAATCTAGCTGCTTAAAGTTTACGCGACGCGTTATCGATCCTATAGGGAAGAGCGAGATCCCTATTTAAAGACTTCGGATATAGGCCCAGTCGCCACTATGTTATGCGGCGAGTATAGTATTAATGCCAGCACTGGTCTCCATTAGGGCCACGGTGAAACATGACATTTAACAAAAATACTTGTGCTTTATGTTAAAAAAGTTGGAAGTCCTTGCCTGAATCCGTCGGAAGCGATCTGCCCCTCGCCCCAGAAGGAGAAGTTCTTAGGGTGCGTTGCGCCGATGATGTCGGAGAAATGCGTCAGCCACAGCGCCTCCTTCGGGAAGTTCTTAGGGTGCGTCTGCGGCGACCACAGCCCTTCGAACACCATCTGAAAATTCATACTAATACTATGTATCCGAAAGTACTTTTCTCGCTTAAACCGCAGGACCAATTTAGATCGCATTGGGAAAGGAGTTCCCACGGGAACGCTACATATAACCGAATTCCAAGCGGGCGAAGTCGCGGGCAAAAGCTGCTATATAATATGTGTATTAGGGAAACCACGAAAAATAACGCGCAATTAGACGCCGAGTTGAGAAAAACTAGCCCGCGCAAACCGACACCTAAATATAGGTATATTATGGAAGATTCTCGGAGTGAATAGATAAGGAAAAGTCAAGGAAGGAAGTTTTTGTTTTTAACATTACCTTGTACTTAGCGTCATCGCAGGCGCAGCAATCAGGGGCATTGATAGAGGTGTCCTCGCAAATTCGCTTCGTTAGCTGACCGTCTTCTGCGAACCAGCGGGTTGAGTTCTCGTAGACCATTGCCCTGAAATATGCACCAGATGAACTTACCTAAGCAGGTATAATATATCTCACTCTACATTTGGTCACCTACTTGTAATGTTGAGTTATCTCGATTCTACCAGGTTTCATGGATGTGAACCCGAAGACCATGATTGGATACCGCATGGCATTTTCACCACCAATCCAAATCTTTATTGCAATTGCGTATGGATACAGATGGTCTTATTCTAATGGCTCGGTAACAAATTCAGGCAGCGGCGGGCGTTTCAGTGATACATTGTGCGCGTAAAACGCTCGCCGCTGTCGCTGTCGTTCGAAATCGTGACCGAGCGACAAGTAGTTCCACATATATGATAACCTGTAAGTACCCCCTGACCGGAGAACTCATAACACAATGCGAGCCCTGCTATTTGGCAACAGCTTAGCGGCCACTTACTTGATGAGCACGCATCCTGAGCCCGAAGGCGGCGCCTTCCACATGACCTGGACTTCAGTCTTGGGCAGGTCGTCGGCTTCGACCACGGAGTTGGCGCAGGCGTCGTCGAAGCGCGAGAGCGTGTCCGCGAACAGCTGGAACTGGCCCTGGCGGGAGGGTGTCCGCGGCGCCGCGGGGTCCAAAGGGTCCAGAACTAGCTGGAACCTCGTGAACTGCTGCACCACGTCGTGGGTGCGCGCGCCCACCAGCGTCACTATACATATGGATCTCATGAAAATACTGCTCACGTGGAACTTAGACTAGATGCGCACTGTATACTGTGTCAGATCCGAATCAGTGAACATCTGTCCGAAATGTCAGGGACATTACGTCACTTTGTATCAGAAATTGGGTGAAGTGATTCTAAAGTAGTGGGTCTCATAGGTATCTTTCGTATATATATCCATCGGCTACCGTAATTGAATACCTTGACATAATCAATTAAATATATAATGTAATAAAATGTAATTAATATGCATCGAATTTATATGAACTATGTACATATACTAGGCTAAATATTGTAAAATGCAATGCATGTCAGGTGTCTCATTTCGGGTGCAAAAGGGAATCTATAGCGAACGTCAAAACGGCAGCCCTCAAATTGAACTTTAAATCTAGCTACTTTTATAAATTACCTACGTGTAGATTCCCTATGAAATCCCTAAGCTTTTGCGGCCCAAATAAGGCCCCAGTAATTTTTACGTTCATTTTCCCATAGTACCTGTACTCCTACGAGTACAGGTACTTATAATTGTAATGTTATAATTGATTGAATTTTAATATACCTATGTATATTACGAAGTTATATCAATTATAACGTTTGTAACTGTAACAATAACTGCCAACTTAAACATACGGCACTAAAACAATCCGCCGTTGAAACACATTCGTAAAAGCCGCATGATGCTTGGCAAATAGAGCGTGTAATTGGCGCTGTTATCTGCCGAGTCGAGGCCCGAGGCGCAGGCGACGCCGGCCGTCAGATAAGCATTCGCACAACAACTATAAAACACACAAACATTGTACTCACACAATACAATACTCTTTTATTGCGTTGCGCTAGCGTTACGGCAACCGTTTATGATGTATACTTACGAACTGCGCTTCCGACTTGCACGCCTATACTTACATAACTTAGGTAGTTTAAAAGATCTCTTAATAATACTAAATTACATAGATCTTCACTATCTTTTAGTGCCCATAATAGATGCGCTAGTCAATGGCACATAATGATCTTAGATATTTGTATCCATTTCAAAGTTGGCAAGGTTGCAAAGTTGCGCTTCTGTTGTCATGTTCGAAGAAAAGCGCTCGTAAAGTCAAATTGGAACAGACCACTGGGCTATGCTACCATTTCATTGTACAGTCAGCAGCAGAAGTAGATAAGCTGTCCAGGTGTTCAAAATGACCTACACACGACCTTATTCTTAAGACGTTAAGGGCGTGTGTAGGTCATTTTGAACACCTGGACAGCTTATCTACTTCTGCTGCTGACTGTGTTCAAATAGGAATTTATAAACGATACAGCTGCTGCTTAATAGATCACAAGTATATACATACCATCATAAGCAGTTATCGAGCGCATCATTGAGCAATGCTCCTTATCATGTGCTCAATGAGCATATTCATATATAATTAAATCCATATTAATATTATAAATGCGCAACTAACTCTGTCTGTCTGTATGTTACATCTTCACGCTTCAACCGCTGGACCGATTGAGATGAAGTTTGGCATGGAGATAGTTGGGGTCCCGGGAACATAGGCTACTTTTTATCCCGGAAAAACGCATAGTTTCCGCGGGAACGCGATAACCGAATTCCACGCGGGCGAAGTCGCGGGCAGAAGCTAGTTAAGTATATTTAACAAAAGGAGAAATGGGTGGTTATGGGTCAGAGACCAAAGGAAAAAGGGACCCTCACTTGTGGCGAACGACTAGAAAGACACGTATAGACATCAGAACATCGAGGTTATTTGGCAACGACAGAATAAATAAGGAAATGTTATCCTATCCCCCAATACCTATAAGTGCGACGACATTTTACCTCGCCGTTGACGAGCAGCCGGTAATAGTTGTCCCGGCACCTTCTCGGCCGCGCCCTGGGGCGGCGTTCATTAGCTGGCTGTAGAAAGAGCGGGGCACTCACCGACGTAGCGCGCGCCGGGCGCGTACCGCTCCACCTCGCCGTTGACGAGCAGCCGGTAGAAGTTGTCCCCGGGCGCCTTCTCGGCCGCGCCCTCGGGCCGCAGCCCGCAGCCGGCGGCCGCCGCCGCCGCGCACGCCATCAACCACGCTAGCGCTGCCACGAGCATCTACATCCACAGCAACAACAAAACAAACTATTCAGGGGAACATTTGTCAAAAGACGGAAAATAATAAGCTAAAGATAACGTCGAAAAATGGAAACATATTACGATCTCAAGTAGGAAGGAACCTACACCTCCAACAGCTATCCGGGCCAGAGGGCGGAGGCGTCTGCTAATTAAAAAAAACGGCCAAGTGCATGTCGGGCCACGCGCAAAGTATAGGGTTCCGAAGTTGACGATGCCCACAGTACCTTTCTAAGATTTATTTAGCATCTTAGAAAGGCTCCGAGCAATAGTGCGGACAGAGGGACGGACGGACGGACGGACGGACGGACATGGCGAAACTATAAGGGTTCCTTGTGGACTTCGGAACCCTAAAAATATAGTTATAAAGAAAACATCTCGTTCCGCTGAAAACGGATGCTGCGCTATAAATGAAATTTGTGACAAAGGCACCTAATTTTTAATTTCTATTGAAACTGGAAATGCATAAACTTTTGAGGAAGTGCCACTGCATAAATCTTCTTCGAGAAACTGTG
>OZ020273.1:16620623-16646511 GCA_963971205.1 Aethes cnicana | reverse complement strand
CGACAGGAGTCCGTCATCTGTGCTTGAATCAACCTACCCTTAACCTCTGAACCGTTCGCAGAGACCAGCGGCGCCGGGCGCTCCGCCGTGCCCCGCGCGGCTGTCGCGCCGCCGCCGCTGCTCGCGGCCCTGCTAGACGCCCGCGCAGTCCCGGCGGAAACACGCCACGCCGCCTCTCCTACCGACGGACGAATTTATACTACAGTACTCAAGGAACAAGAGTAAACTCTACCTCCATCGAACATCCAAAGCATTTATTTTGAAACGGTCTCACGAGAAAGCTTTTTATATTTAGACGAATTTAATAAACATAGTTTTTTATTAACCTTGTTTTATTTATGTCCCTGCTAGTTGAAAACATAGAAGGCACAAAAAACCGTGACATTAATGTATTGCTTGCTAGCGATACGGTATGACATAATCAAGGACGGCGTGGGAGCGTGGGAACATGAACATAAAAACATGAAATTTTGACGACAATGAGCAAGTCTCGACATACATCAAGTCTCGACTCTACTCATATTAGCTGTAGGTACTGTTCTCTTGGGTAGATAGTGAATCTATTTTGATATCAAATGTATTCTGCCGAAACCAGTCATGAATCTTGAATGGATGCCGTCAGTCGACGTTGAGCCGACGTTGGAACATCGACGCCACGCCACGCCAATCACGCCATACCTTTAGCCACGCTGCCTAAAGCTTATAACTCCACAAACTATGTATGTTATCGAGAAAACTCAAATTGCAGTACAGTTCTATTCATGTTTGTTTAGAAATCGAATTGTAATGCAGCTTCTAGGTTTGTTTGATTTGTTCCGATTCCGATAGTTCTTGCTGAAAACAGCCGCAACGAGGCTTCTATTATTAGGTGTTTTAGGAACTGTTCAGTAATGTAGGTATAGTGCAGGTGTACCGGTTCTATAGGCCTTCAATGGTGTATTATTGTAGAAATGACACCATACGTGATACCTACAGCCGTTGACACAGCTGCAAATGTCTACATATTAGTACTTGGTTAAAATGGTGTAATTTGCTTAATTCACAAAAGACAAGAAAGATAAAAATACAAAAAAATTAGTCAACGTTTAACTCCGAATCTTTCCATCTAAAAACCTATAATTAGAGCAATTAGACAACAAAGTTTTGAAGGTCGCATTTTACCGAGTTCTTTGTGAGATTTTTTCCGCGTTGACCACTGTTTGCGTTCGATTAGTATTGCGATGATGGCGCGAGCGCTAATGAATGGAACAACAGACAACAGCGTCTCTCAGGAGGCTGTGAGTCAGGCTGGTAATTGGCCGCAGCACGCGGAACTAGCTATCAACACCTGATATAATAGTATTGATGATGACGCAACCGCTACAGATATTCAAGGCCTCCAATGGGACTTCGAGTACGCTGAACGCTCCGACAAGAAGCTCTATATGATCAGAATGCTAGTGGGTCGGTGATCGTGTTCCAAAAACCATTATGAAGATTATGATAGCGCACATGAATTCGCCGAATCCATTAGAGCAAGAATGTGGGAAACTGTCGAAATTGAAACAACCGTCGCCGCCCGACAGGGCTCACATCTTGGTTAAATTAAAAGTGGGACTCGTTAAAACCATTTCTACGAACCCATTAGTCTGCTACCAATCGTTGTGTATCAATTAACCTTCACTCCGGCAATCGCGGCAGTAATGGAATTAAAATCGTTTTATAAATGAACGCCCGTAAATTCTAGTCGGATTGCTAACTTTTCCTCGTGATTTCAGGAATCATACGGAATTATCTGAAATGTATTATTATATGATTACTACTGGATTATTTCCAGCCGTTGTCGAGGGAGATTAGCTGTAATAGGTAATAGCAGAGGAAAATTTGTAAGTACCTCGATTATATATCTCGCGATATCAAAATTCATTTCCGGTTTAAGTAGGCATAATTTACCGCATCACCATCATGTAGGAGGTAAATTTATGATTATGTATAATAACGCAAGTGCGCGACCATAGAAACAGGTAGTTTTTATACATTGGCCTCGGTAGTAACAATTCAGAAAAACAGATAAGCAGAATTAATTGAATCGTACCTACCTAAGTAGGAATTTTGTAACTTAACCTTACTTAATGATGGGTCGGAAAGGAAAATGCACTCCGCCAAGATAGCGGGAAGGTAAACCAATTTAGTAGGTACCTAATAAACACCTTAAAATGGTTTTAGTACAAAACGAAGTCAACTACGAGTATATATACCTCTTACACGCGACTTTGCTTGCTTGAATTTCAGATCAACATACTTACACCCCCTTTTCTCATCCCTTTTAAGGATGATTTCCGTGATAAAAACTATCCCATCTAAGCCTCGAGACTCGAACTATCTCCATACAAACAATAAGAAATCCGTTCGTCTAGGCAGACGTGAAGAGGTAACAGGCAGACAGAATTAGTTTCGCATTATTAGTAACTAGAGATTAAAGCCTAATACTTACTACATAGTAAGGTACCTTTATACATATTAGTTAGGGACCTACAACCTACAGGGGCTGTATTTGAAGTCTTAAAATAGGCATCTAGCTGTTCCCTATAGGATTGCGGAACTTTAAGCAGCTAGATTTAAAGTTCAACTTGACGCGTGAGCGATCCTATAAGGTACAGCGAGATCCCTATTATATACTATAGCTACAGATATCACATCACATCCTGAGTAGCGCGTCAGACAGAACCCTGTTCGGCCAGCTTGTTAACCTTTTTGCACATCAGCGACAAGAAACTAGTTAAGACTAGGGTCGACGCTCTGGGGCCCGCCCGTCGGCTTCAGTGTTGATATTAATTTTGTTTTAGTCGGTAATAACAGGTACCCCGACCATTTTTGTCAAAAACTGACGTTCTAAAACAATAGGTACGTACCTAAGTATTTTGATTTATTTACGACAATAAACAGGAAAATAATATTATGAAAAGTAAATGAAACTGCACACTGAATCAGCGCCGTCACTTGAGCGCGGCGGTGCAGGTGGCGTCAGACGTCGGCGCAGAGGGCAAGGTCGCGTGCACTACACCTCCGTGATGGAAGTTCATATTATTTATAAGCGCTTCGATCCTCGAACTCTAAACAAAAAGCAAGAGAGCGTGTCGCCTTCAAATAAATCATACCTTTGACGATACCTACATTTTCAACTAAGCAAGTTTAACTAATCGGCCGTTGTAAAATCCATAATGTAGAGCTGAAAATGTCCGCTTATCTAACATCGCTTGAATCTGTTTCGAGCCGCTCCAATTTCACGGACGAATTGGGCTCTGTCAATACAAACGCCATATCAATATCACGACCTTCATGCTAAATATGGCCAATTGTGACCACCGATTCCTAGTACCTGCTATTATTAATACATATGCTAACATTCATTAGGACTAACTACGAACATAGGAACATTTTACATGGGATCCAAAAGCCCTATTTTTAACGACGGCGTATACTATTAAATACTTGTGTCTAAACTAAAGTGTAAAAAAGTAAGTAATCCACGCTTTCTTTGGGAGACTGCAATGGGGGCGGTGTTGTCGTGTAAAGTTGTACTTATACTACCTACCTATTAGTAGTACCATGGTAGTACCTAAGCCAAAGGTGCAGCAGAAAATCGCGCGCCTTCTAAGTTGTGTTCTGCTATACCCTTCTCCCTTTGAAAATGAAATGAAAAATGAAAAACGTTTATTTCAAAAATAAAACATGCAGTTTCAATTTAACGCTGGGTCCTATGCTAGGAAGCCCTGTGTTACAGGACCCAGTAGTACAGCAGGTCTAATAAGATAGACGCTTTTTACACAAATTAAGAAAAATAAGGCTAGCGTAATTACTTATTATATAACTTAAATTAAATTATACTATTTTCTAGTGATTAATCTATTGACAGTTTCTAGATAAAAATTAAAACCTTTAAAATTGTATGTACGTATTTGCTTGTGTATGTGTGTGTGTACGCGCGAGGGTGGGTGTTTATGTGTGTGAATGTACATGAGTGTATGTGCGGATATAATTTATATTAACATAAATATATGTATATACAAAGGTACAACCGCGTTATTAAATTAGAGGCTATTAAAAGATTACTCGAGTGTAAACGCAGTGTTTCCCTGCAATAAGACCTTCTTCCCAAGGCTGTTATCTTTTCATGTATTTAATGTAATTATTGATCATTCTCTTATTCATAAACCTTGGCGCCGCGTCACGCAGCGCAGCGCAGGCGCAGGCGCGAGTGCTTCTCTCTTGCGGGACTGAAGCTGTCACTGAAGCCGGTCGCATTCACTAGCCACCACACCACCACCACAACAGACCTACGTCCCACGCGGACCTAGTGCGGATTGCGGACTGCAGACACGTCCTTGAATTACTTCACAGATGCGTGCAGGTTTCCTCATGATATTTAAAAGCTCAGTGGTAAATTAAACTTGAATTTCACACATAAGTAGATAAACTTGCCTTACCTATTGTAAAGAGCTGTGTTCGCCCCCACCCTCGCATGAGATGCGGTAGGTAGGTCAAATAACTATGACTAAGTTTAGAAAGGTTCAAGTTGCAGACAGCGTGGGCTCGTGACTCCTAGTTGTCTATAGGCATCTAAAATGTGGCTAACTGGTTCCAATCAAGCCTAATTACAGGACTATTTGACCTCCGAGCGTCGCCTATGTTGTTTGGGACTTTTAACAGTTCTTTATTTACTTTCTGATTTTGAGGAGCAAATAGGTACAATGGTCAGGGCCTATTATAAATAGGAAGTCTTAAATAGGGAGATAGGGGCTGTTTCCTATAGGATCGCTCACGCATAAAGTTGAACTTTAAATCTAGCTACTTAAAGTTCACGTGACGCGGAGGCGATCCTATAGGGAACAGCGAGATCCCTAATTAAAAGACTTCGAATGTAGTTATCTGGTATTATGTTTTGTTTGCCGGTCGGAAGCGAGCTCGCGGATGGCTGCGCGTGCGACCTCGCAGATCGCACAGCCATTCCAGTTTTTTAAGATGGTTTTCAGGTTCTTGGTTCTTGATGTTTCGGCGTATCCTATGGAACACCGTATTTGTTCGCACTGTGAACTACTGGGATCTATGTTCCCAGTTGTCTACAGTGCGACATATATGAGAAAAGTAATCCGAGTAAGTAGTTTGCGCCGGGACTAGTTGAGATTTGCGTTTGCTAGGATTCCGATTTGTGCGCCAGTGGGGACAACTGGACAAAAAACCCAGTATTTCGTAGTGCGAACAACGGGTGCAAATAAATGGGAATAGTTTACGAAAATTTTACTATTTTTATTATTAACTCATTACTAAGTATATGTATACTTATTACTGGATGAACAGTAACTACTTACTTAAAATACACCATATTCACGACTGCAATTCGACAATCGATGCCGCTTTGGTCGGTTCGGTGGCCTATATTCAGGTCAAGGCGTTCGCCGTCGCAGGCGCTGCGCTCTTTGAGGCCTAGCATATAGTTACAACTTGTGCTCCACACCGTGAAAATGTAGGTACCTACCTAAAAGGGACTATATGATCTATCCACGTGGTCTATTCGGGAATCCAGTGGAAGCAATAAGTAGCACAAGAGTCGAGACCGGTCTGAGTGGTGAGCCTTGAGGAAGACCTATGTCCAGCAGTAGATTAGTCTTTCGGCTTACATGATGGCGATGATGAGCTATCCACTCCAAAAACTCCTAGTGCCACTGCAAAGTATCGAGAACTCCTTCGTGCAGCCGCTGTGTTGCAAGACTTGCAAGGAGAACGAGTCCAACTGGCAAGACAAGGCTCCTTTTCAGAGTTGAAAACACATTATTATCTACTCAGATTGTTGGAAGCGTGTATAAAAGTAACCTGTTGCCTGTCTATCGTGTTTCCCTTCGTTTTTTTCGCGCAACTCACCTCACCAGTTCGCATAATCTGATGGCTGTACTCAATGAAGCCGTTTCGTTTGAATTTGAAGTGCTTATTTATACAAAAAAAACATCTGTTTAATATCTATAGGTAACCATCAAATTTGCCGATGCCAACCAAATATTTATAAAACCAGCAAGCATGCAGTTTAGTTACAGAGTCAGCGACGATCATTTATTTTATTCCCATTGCGGAAGTTATAGTATAGTCTGGCAAAAAAGAGTAAAAAATAATGGAGGCGCCACTATCGCTTTATAGGGTAACCCCAAAAAGTTCGCTGAACATGTTTTGATACTTTTGGAATTTTTGCATTGCATAAATACCTAAAAGTTACATCAAAATGTCACTCAAGTATCACGGAGTCGTAAGCGAGCTATAAGCCGCGTCAACGCCATCGCGGCGGACATAACCTATATTGAGTTAAATTTTAGGAGTACAACAACACTAAATGCATAATTAGGAGGTAAATTTGTGCTTTATGAACACATTTATCAAAATAATATGTTATAAAAAAGTGTTTCATACCCGTTATGTCGGCGGCTCTTTGAAAAACTCGTCGAGATCCGTCAGACGAGTTTTTGCCTCGTACTCTAGAAGACATCGCCTGTACACTTTATAAGTAAATCACTGTTCTGGTGCAACTATTGTATTGTTTTATTCAATGAAATAGCCTTTAGACACACGTAGACACTCAAAATATTCGCAAATTCACACAAAACTACGTTTTCGTCACTGCCGATTGACGTTACCTATACCGTTACTAATACTTAACATAATGAAAATGTTGGCATCACAAATAAAAATTAGTTACATTTCTAGACTTTTTTGCCAAGCTGTATGAGTAAATGACAAGCTAATTATTTTCTTATTAAATGGGTTTTTGATAGCTTCTATAATAGGACAAAATAATTGAGCCTATTCTCTTAGAGATAAGGATAGGGCCGTTTCATGATCGCTAGTTTCGAATATAACAAGGAAGCTATATTATTTATTTAAGCTTTATTGCACATAAAATTATAGTAAAAATTTTGGCTCTCTTTAGATCACCAATTTGGTCTTCCTACTACCAAAGTGAGTGCGTAGTGTTGTAGGCTCTACGTTTTTTGGACATTTTGGGCAATTCGGTACCTAAGTAGGTAGTTTTGGTTTCGTTAATGAACATTTCAAAAGTATTTGGTGATGTTGACTGCTATAAACTTTATGATGTATCAACATCATATCGATAATCGATATGTTGGCCCGCGGTCCCTCGGCCGGCGCCGGCGCCGGAAGCGCCTCCGCGGCCGGAACAACATTTAACTTAAGTTTTATGACAATACTTAAGGTAACATCCCTACTGATAATGCTTATTTGAACAATGAAAAAGTAAACAAGTATTAACAACCCGAGGTCGAATTTGAAAATCCATGACATTCATGAATTATTTATCCCTGGAAATCAAGCTACCAGAGTACCAAATTTCATCTAAATCAGTCCAGCAGTTTGCGCGTGAACAGGTACCTAATTACCTAACAGACAAACAGACGGAGATACTTTCGCATTTTATAATGTTAGTTAGTTAGTTTACTACCATCGCCTGTGTTTACCCTACTGCGAATATATTTCTGTTATTATAAACGAGGTATAGATAGGTGTACAATATCAAGGCTAAAGTCATCAATACAGGGGCCTTCCCCCCAGATCGGAGGGGGCCCGACATGACATCCCTTAATTAGCGAGGACAAAAATAACTGACACGAGTCTGCCGCGAAATTGGGTTGCTTCATACACGCGCATCAGTCAACCGTCGTTTCGGACTGATTTTATTACTTAATATTTTCAGTGTTATATAGCTAAATATGTGGCAGTACGTCTGTACATTTGTAAATGTGTGTGTACCACTACACGCGCCAATGATTCACTCTCCATCTCCGGATGAAACAAATGGTAAGGGCGAGTTGGGCGCGAGTTACGCGCCGGATAGATTCAAGAGGTGATTCCGTGGCCATTCTGTATGTAGGTAGTCCTAAACAGCAGTTAGACATCCATTAAAATTAACACTGATAATGATTTACCATCAGCTTCAACATCTTTATTACCCGTTCATTTACAGTCAGAGATAAAAAAGTATAGGGTATATAGCTGTGTGCAGCGGTTGAATGCGTCACGGCGATCCCGCACCCCGTCACTATGCGGCATGAGGCAAACCCTTGGGTTTTTAGACGGTAGTCCGGGCAGTTTGGGCCAACTGCCTGGGAGTCCGTCATACCCGTCCTGGTCCCCCCGCCGGATGGGATGCGTAAAGGCATTTTCCGAAGGTAAAAAAAAGAAAAGGGTATAGCTGTGTGGGCGTGCATGTGTCATGGTCATGGGTCACCCGTAAGAACGATGCGATTTCACGTGCGCGCACGCTTATTTGGCCGTTCCCCTTCCTCCCTTCTACTTTCGCTCACCGCCTTAGATCCATGCCGCGACCTGTACTTAGAGAGGATTTCCTGAAAATTCTACGGGAACAGGAAATAATTCAACCTGCGCGGGTTTATTTATAAGTACCACCTGTGGTACCACAGACTTAGATATAGGTTACTCTCGACTCTCGAGTAATTGTTCTGTACCGCGACAGATCGACATTTACTTGAAACCTGAGCATTGGATATGGTTTCGAGTGCTTCAATTAAATAAATTTTGCCGTCTGTCTGTCTGTCTGTTAATTTGTTCGGTTTTGACGCAAAAACTACCGGACCAAAGTCGATGAATGATGATGATGAATGATGAATGATGATTTACGTGGGGATTTTGTATGAGTAAACCGGATAATGTATATGATACTTTCTATTCCGAAAAAAAGTATAGTAGGGGAGGCCGGGGCTGAAAGTTCCGATTTTCAAATAACATGAAATTATATGATGAAAATGATAAGTTTTATTTTTGATATTTAAATCTATTAAAGAATCTTAATCGGTCTGTGTAAAAGTATAGTCATTTCTGCCAGTATCTCAATAGTTTTTTCTTTACAGGAAATTTTTTGCAAAATTTCGGAAGGGGACATTCAACCCCGCGTTGGGGCGAGTTGTTCCGTGCGTGGGGCAAATTGTACCGCTTGGATAATAGAAATAAAATATGAGAATAATATAGGTTTCTTTTAAATAAAACGGTAATTTTTAAAGTTACATTTATTGTGTGTTAATGCAATGCTATAAACTATACAGGAAACAACAACAAAACATTACTAGTTACATCTATATAAAAAATTTGCACTGGTTAACTAAAATTGAGATCTATTGGCTTATAACTCTTACTACCTACATGCTTAATAATAATTTAGAATACAAAAAATCTAACTGGAAAAGATTCTTGAGATAAACACTTTTATAGAACTAAAACATATTGGCACTTCCATAACTAAAAAAAACATAAGCATAACTGGTAACTTTCAGATAAATGTTTCTTCTAAACTATAGGTAATAGAGATTCATCAAGTTAAAAATCTTATCAAATACATAACTGCATTCATTTCAACTAAATAACACTAGTAACCTCCAGACTAACGTTTCATTAATAAAAGTAATGACAAGTGAGATCACAACTTCAATTCTAATCAAATAACAAAAAAAAACGTATTTATTTTTCTTCCATCTTGTATGACAGCATTGGCCCATCCTAAAAAAAAGAAAAAAGACTTTAAAAAAACATGATATATTTGAAGCGGATAAGTTGCTCCGGGGAACAACCAGCCCCTTTTAGGAGAGAACTTGTAGCCCCATATGAAGTTTTTGTATAAAAACTATCATAGTAGCAAATTAACGAAATCAATTGAAAAAAGATTCAAACAATAAGATACCTAACTAATGCCACTCTTAAATAGGAAAGATACACATAAATCGGTCAATAATAAATAAAAATAGACCAAAAAGACTAAATACGAAAAAAATTACTCACGTGGTGTTCTATAGCACGGTGCACACAGCCACTCATCCGCCGCTGGCGGAGCAACCAAGATGGTCGCCAGCGCAGCGCGTCACCTGATGCTTAAACGACGCACTTCACGTGTATTGCTATCTATTTCCTTTACAAAGTTATAACTGTCGGAACAATTTACCCCGGGAACTTCCAACCCCGGCCTCCCCTACCGCGGGATCGCTCTTAGAATTCGCGGAATTACCTACCAAGTTATCGAACTCGCGGACAAAAGCTAGTATACATACATATACATGTATATAGCATCTTATCTCATTCAATTAAAAGTTCTCTATGAAATATTTGACTCCAACGGTCGACCTCTGTAACCTGGAGCTATATTTTAAGTATTAAGTAGGGAACAGCAGGCTTAGCAAGATGCTAATTAGGAGATCCTTATTTTAAGATTTCGAATATAGCCCCTGCTGACAAAGTCCATTTCGTTAATCATCCTAAGTAATATCAATTAATTTAATTAATGCGCAATTAACATCAACATCATATTTTATTGGAGAAATGGCAATGAGGGCACCGCGATCGTCTATTATATGACATAATCGGGTAGCGTGGGAAACAGCCATAACTCGGCGGGAACATCGCCGAAGAGGGTGCGGCTCTGACGCAACCACTACGGCAACTGTATACATCTATATAACTATTTATACATACTACCTTATAGGTAGGCTTTATAAAGTAAGGACGAAGAAAGAAGTCAGACAAGAATCTGTGTCTCGTATAGGTAATAGCAATAGCACCCACCGAAACGAGCAACTTGCTACGTCGTGCTCGGGTCTAATTTGTTCGAAGCACTTCATGAATAGACAGTTAAAAACTTAAATGTGAAGTTGAATATGTAAGTTAGCTACAAGAATATGATCAGTGTGTTATCCTGCCTTAGTTTTATAACTTCGTGGCTTATGCGAAAGCCACCGAGACAAAACGTTCCTTTATTTCAGTGTTTTAAAAGACATCTTCGTTAGTCTTTAAAATACACTCAACAGCAATGAATTCGGATTGTATGGAAAATGCTATACAAAGTGACCCGAATTCATTGCTGTTGAGTGTAGTTGTCTGAAATAAAGTGTTTACTGTATGTACAGAGGATATTCATTAACCTTTGTAAGTATGAGGCTTCAGTAAATCTCCAGGCTAAGTAAGTAAGAACACAGGCCCGTGGCGGTACGCCCTCAAATCAAGTTAAATGCTAATGCGTTATGATTGCGAACGCCGCAAGGTCGACATTTTTTACAATAATGCCAACCTGTATGTCTGTGGTATTTCGTCATGGTTTGCGTTGCCAAAAATAGGCCGCGAGCCACGAGCAGATTTCATGACCACCCTCCCGCATGATACCTTGGGAAATGGTTAAGATTATCGTACCATATCATATAGCCTAGTGAACGTCAGCTGGCAAGCCGTTGGTTGGCAAGCATTATTGCCCCCCGAACATGTTATTTTTTTAACTTTTGGTGCAAGTGGCGCTTAAATGATTAACATCCTTAGTTACGAATTGTAGAAGACAAATATTCAGCTAAAGTTTTCTCACCATTATCATAAAGTAGTACCTGTAGAACAATTATTTAATGGTAAAACCTCTTAAAACAATGTTCGACCTTTTCACAGTGCATTCAAACATGACGAAGTAAAACGATTTAATGTCTAATTTAATTTAATCACACGAATATTCCGCGGCGGTGCGCAGCAGTTTCGAAGTGAGCACACAGATTACACAGTTTTAAAAATCAATGTGGTGGCTTGACATAGGCATATCGGCGTGCTAGACTAAGTAGAATGCATGCCGCCGACTCGAGGCCGCCGTGGCGTAAATTGTTTGTAAATATTTACAGAAGTGGTCTCGCTGTACAAATCATTCAATTTGCGGATTTAGCGCCAGCGCATCTGCGTTCTGAGGTACAGTCAGCAGCAGAAGTGTGTTCAAAAGGACCTACACACGCCCTTAACGTCTTAAGAATAAGGTCGTGTGTAGGTCATTTTGAACACCTGGACAGCTTATCTACTTCTGCTGCTGACTGTACTTACCTAGGTACCTACTTATATTTCGTGCTGGACTGTTAGATCCCACACTGCATTCATTCTTAGCCGACGCCGACCTCAAAAAAGAACTAAAAGGAGGAGAGTTGTATGTTTGTTTTTCGTGTGTTTGCTACCTTCCTCGGGGGCTCTATTCGAAACATAGGGAAAGGGAAATATCCCTATCCCTACCGTCAAAGCGTCACGGCGTTGAAACCGAACTGCTTGAAAATGACACCTTTTTTGCCAAGTCAAGCGAGACGCCGCTCTCAACCAGAGGCTCTCGTATGTCTCCAATAATTAGGTCATCATCATCATCATCATCATTTCAGCCGATAGACGTCCACTGCTGGACATAGGCCTCCCCCAAGGCGCGCCACTCAGACCGGTCCTGTGCCACTCGCATCCACCGCGCCGCGTTCCCGCGACCTTTACAAGGTCGTCACTCCATCTTGTTGGAGGCTAACGACAGCTCGTCTACCGGTTCGCGGACGCCACTCCAGGACTTTCTGGCCCCATCGGCCATCAGTCCTGCGAGCAATGTGCCCCGCCCACTGCCACTTAAGGTTCGCAATTCTTCGGGCTATGTCGGTGACCCCAGTTCTACTGCGGATATCCTCATTTCTGATTCTATCACACAGAGAAACCCCGAGCATAGCCCAATAATTAGGTATGGGTGAAAAATGACAACGTGCTCGAATTAATTATTTTTGGATGGGAATGACATTCCGTATCATGAGAAAAAATCTTGAAAATTTCCGTGCCGTAGATTGCGCGTAAAAAATAAAAATGTTTTGGTGGCATTGCGGCTGTTTCGCAAGGCAGCCGCCTTTAGTGAGTTGTCATACCGCCAAATATTTTTTATTTTTTACGCGCAATCTACGACCGGTATATTCTGAGATTTTTTCCTCTTGATACGGAACGTTATTATTCCTGTCCAAAAATAATTAATTCGAGCACGTTGTCATTTTTCACCCATACCCAATTAGGTGGCTCTCGCCGCGCCCCGGTCAACCTAGCGGCCTTGACCCAGCAAACTCAGTGAAGTACAGCAGGTCTAGGCTTCTAGACTTGATTGGCATGATTGACTATTTACGGACGTTACGAGTATGCTGTCTCAGCTCTAGTGCGTTTGTATTCATAAAAATAGGGAAAACGTAGATACATTCAACAGCAATGAAAACGGGTCACTTTGAATGGAACAATCCTATACAAAGTGACCTGTTTTCATTGCTGTTGAGTGTACTTGGCATTTTTCTTTTCCACGATGTTTGTATTAATTTTATGTTTGCTTTGAGAGCGAAAAACCATCCTTCTAGCTGTGTTGCATTTGCATAAATAGCATCTTAGTCAAAAGTGTAAACTAAGTAGGTAAGTACATATTCTATTACCCAGGTTACCCAACCTACAGTGCGTCGAGAAGGCGTATCAACAAACAGACGGACGGTTAGTGCGGGTAAATCAGCGAGAACAAAGGCAGAAGTACGGTGATGACTCGCCGCCGCCCGCCCAAAGGTACGATGCGGGCGGAACGTGGTTTCGATGTAAATCCTCATCTATCTACTTCCTAAGGAGAATCTACAGCTCGTAAATGTACCGCTGTTATGACCAACACTCTCTGAACTTGCCGGGTACCTGCTTTTGCCAGCGGTATTTTTATAGAGTTTTTGCCTTCGCTTGCATCGCTAGGGAGCAGTTTAACTACGACATGACTTTATATTCTCTGATAAGGAAAATAGGCAACAAATTGCACTGAAATTGTGGAGGAAGTAAATTTGGAAATTTTTCTGCATGGAGGATGGACACTGGACAGGGACTTTCATTTTGCTATCGTTACCTACAGCGGGTTTTTTGGAAGTATCCAACCACATGGTGCGTAGCGTGAAGTACCTACCTATCTTGTCAAATCCAGGAATGTGGAGTGTAATGGAGCGGAGTCCGCCGGGTGCGCCGTGTCGGCCCTGCCCCGGATACCTGACATTGTCTCCACCGTGTGTAACTCACCGCGTTGCGACATCATAATATTTACATACACCGTCAGTATTCCCACGGGATGACCGGGATGGGATGATTAATAAGAGATTCACACATATTTTAACAATAGGACCTTCACGTAAATCATAAATCCTTAATTAAGCGTTTATTTATAGGTAATTAAAGCGATTAAAACAACATTAAATTAGAGAGAGAATAGAGATCGCTATTAAGCGATAAGACCGCCTGCTGTATGCCATACCTTTTTGTGTAATTACATTATGTCTACTGTTCCTTGATTGTGTGGTGTTCAATAAAGTATATTGTATTGTAAATTTATTTGAGCGCGCGGATGTACGAGTACTAAACACGAGCGGCAACTCCGCACATTGGCAGTCGCGCTCGGCAGCCATGCCATATAGACCTGGTACTATTATAATTCTATTTCTGTGGCCACGCTCAATGCACTCGTTCATTCAATGTATGCTATTTAATTTATATGGCATGATACTTTATTTCTTTAGGTCATGGTCTCCAACTGTAGTAGGTATGAGTGTCGAGGTAGTCTCTAGAATCTCCTTTCCCCTTATAGAAATTGAAGGGGTGACAAGTGGGACTGATATAAGCTGGTTTGAAACAAGTACGACTGCGTTCAGATGACCCACCTTGGGTGCTTCTGTGACTTATTATTATTATGACGACGTACATATAATCAGTGCCGAATTAAAGTAGCGCGGGGCCCGTAGCAAATTGAGTCAAGGGGCCCACTTTTATTTTCAGCTCAGTTGTAAGCCCAGCTGACCCCAGTTCAGACTAAATACACACACTAAATAGACATAGGCAAGTAAAATAGCAATGAGATGGCCAAGCCAAGGACCTAAGAAACTCTTTGTGCACGTGAACCGGACTTACTCAATTGTTTTTGGAAAAAAGTAGTACTTACATCCATTTGGCAAAATATTTAATAATATAATCTAAATTGATATTTTTTGCGGTCCGAAAGTGTGGTGCGCCGGGTGCGCGCCAGTGCGCGGCCCCCAAAGTCGCGGGGCCCGTAGCTATTTGCGACTTCTGCTATATGGTTAATCCGGCACTGCGTATAATTAATTACAGCTGCATCACTTTTCCACCTTTCTATAGTAGGTAGGCAAAAATAATAAATAAGACGAACAACCGCCTGGCGTCGAATTCGACGCATATGCGATAAGAGATGCGTGTTGGGAACGGCGAAAATAAATCACGACGCAAAAATACTTATTGTTTCATGAAAACATGAATCACGCGAGGGTGCTGAAACGTTCAACGCAGGTCACCTGTATTTGTGGAAGATCAAAAAACATCTATCGCAGATATTAACAATACAATACTTTGGTACCTACCGGAGAGCCGATAAACAACATCAAAGTGCGAAAATCACACAGCCGGTTATATTGGCACAGGGGCCCTCATCGAGTACATACATAGGGATATAAGATTTACCATATCCCAAATAAGGATAGACGGTGTCCAAATTTTAGGGAGAGAGCAAAATACTCGTCCAATGAAATGCACTCATCATGTCGCTCTCCCTCTGTCCGGTAAAGCTGCAAAAGCTGCCTCTAACAAAACAACGTAAGTCACTTAAAAAAAACAATAGGCGCACTTTATCCATCCGTGCGTCTCGCTCATACACGTTCACGATTGGACTGGGCGTGGTCAGCTATCTCACTTTGTGCATCGAACGATGGGATTTACTGATTCAATAAGCGGTCACTTTTGACGTCCCGAATAACAGTTATCCGCGAAGCGATAGGGAGATTCATTTTCTGTTCCCTATAGGATCACTTCGTGAACTCGAATAGACGCGTTCGTTGTGGGCGGAGTTGGCTAGAAAATGAAATAGGTAAGTAAGTACCTATAAAACAATGCTGTATTAGTTTTAGATGACTGTACTTTATCAATTTACCTCGTCAAGTTATTACTAATATAGTTTTACAGTGCCTAGGTAATTCTCGTCGTTGGGATTGGGTGAAATCGCTTTCTTATCAACAAAATAGACGAAGTTGTAGCCACATTTTGAGTTACGAAGGAGCCAGATGAGATGGGCCTATTCGTGAACGTTTTAGAAGCATTTTAGAAGTAGGTAGCTTAGGCTATAAATAAAATATATACTCGGACGTTCGCGAATATTGATGGAGCTCGTAAATCAATTCTGATAATAAACTATAAATATTTGTCGGTTCGGATGAAGGTGGTCTTCTTCAGATCAGAACAGATGTAGAAAGCGCAAGTTTATTTAAGAAACAATTATGTAAATGTCTATTAAAAAAATATTCACCTCTTTGTATACAAAGGTAAACGGGGTCAAGCAAAACGTTGGGACGATATTTTACAATAGAGAATAAAATAAAAAGAGTGCGTTCTCGCCGGAACGCGGGTTAATCCAGAGCTAGAGTTATTATTATAGTAGGCAGGTATCTATAGTAGACAGAGTCGTCCACGATGTAAGTAGGTAAGTATATCAATAGCGTGTAATTTTACGATTAACTAATGTCGTCGCAATACGAGTATAGATGTCTAGAGATTATTATGAAGTGTTTATTAGATTTAAATACATACTTTACCTGTTATTGTGACCACTATTACCTACATGGGTACACTCTATGTTATGCTTAAGCTTTTACCCGCGACTTCGTCTGCAGGTAATTTCACGCTAAATTTCCAAAGACCTTTTTCTAGGATAACTATTTTTAAGACCTTTTCCAGGAATTGCCCCGAACTTCCGGTATTTTTGGGATTCCTGGGATTTCTAACCAAGGTTCTTTTCCGGGGCCCCTCTAATAATATTCCGGGATTTTCCGGAATTTCCGGGATTTCCGGGATAATACGAGCCTATTATAATCTACCGAAGCGATAATGTGTATCTAATAGTCTTGTGTTACTGATGCGGTCGAGGTAGATGCATACAAACATAATAGATTGGTTTATTTATGCTTATTTACTGTCTGGCTGATTTTTTTTATCACGCAGTGGAGGCTGGCAATGATTCAAATGTTTTTTTTTTTATTATCCTTCATACTTATCATAAACATTGCTAGGTTTGAAAGTGCACGGAACGGCGCATGACCCGGCTGCGCGCGCGCAGTTCGCCTTATGTCACCGCGGAGAAAGCCGGAAGATCTCCCACGAGCCTTACCCGCCGAGTAATCATGCTTCTTACACTGACCATAAAACATGATTCAGTAGAGACATGTTGATAAGTATAGTTAAGTACGGCTTTCCTGATTTTTGAAATGTGACAACAAATGGGTTTGTTTGTATTGGGTATTTGTGTCTTTTTGATTGTAAAAAATAAAGTGGCATACGTGAAATAAGAAAATTAACGACTGGTTAAAGGTGGGTGAAAGACATTATTCACTTGTAGTACTTAGTTGGTAGGTCTTGTGCCCAGCAGTGGGACACAAATAGGCAGTAGTAGTAGTAGTAGTAGTATGTACAAGTAGAGATCACAATCAGAGCCAATCTATTCTATCATGTTGTCAAACAAGGCGCGACGGCGCTATAATAATAACTTGATAAGAGATAACGGCTCATATGTCACCCCTGTTAGCCGTAGAACAAGTGTAGATAATTAATACAAAAATCTAAATATTTATTCAGCAAATAGGCCACGTCTGGGCACTTTTACACGTCACTTTTTAATGAATTTACCAGCGTTACATTACATTACTTTAATTAGAGAAGTTAAATTGTCCCCTCTCTCGATCGCGGTATCCTGGCGGGTTGACAGTTGACAGTTGACACCGCCCGCGCAGAGCCGGGGGTTCAATCCTCGGCTCGCACATCTCCGTCTGAGTGCGAAATTTGGTGACCCAAGAAAATTCAATTCAATTCAATCATTTATTCAGCAAATTGGCCACATAGGGGCACTTTTACACGTCAGTAAAAGAATTTACCAGCGCTTCCTAGACCTATTGCTTGAGAAGAAGCGCCGCAACAAACCCAAGCAGAAGGCCTTTTTTCAAAATTTTCAAATAAAAGAAAATAAAGCATACTTACTTAAAATCATGGGAAACAATTCGTGTGATGATCAATATTGGTATTTACTAAAGGACGCTACTATCTAAGTAAGTAACGGCGGAAAAAAGGGGAAAGAAATCATCAATATCAAGACAACACACATGAAAGGAAGTCCCTACTTACAAAAAAAATAGGTACTGGAGAAACGAATAAAGTGTTGTGGTCTGTCACGAATGGCCCGAACTTGATTGGTTCTCATGTTAGGCTTGATTCTAAAAAGTACCTACAAGGCATGATACGGGCATTATGATTTTTCATTTCGAGCGTAGACCAAAGAAAGTTGTCGAGTGCGGCGTGTCAAGGCGGGGCCGGCTCGACCTTCACCTGTCCACCCTGATTTACGGCCAACATGCCAATCCACATAGTAGGTAGCACCTTTACAATTATGAGTGGCCGAATTAAAGTTATCAGTTTTTTAGTAAAAACAGTACGTACTTACCTACCATACTTAGACACGGTCATCGAAATGAATTACATATGTTGGTATTTGACTAAAAGTCGATCTTGTAATACCTATTTTAGGTCTTTTTAATTGTAAAGGTGTGCATTAAGTATGTCCAATCACTTTGTGTGGAACCGGAATGTACCTACTTATGTTGATATCGAGATTTTTAGGTAAGTAGGTATTTTTACATTTTTACCCGACAACGCTCTCTACATAATTATATCCCGTTTTATTATCCCGCATTTTCTTGGCTATTTAAAGTCCCCAGTAGATACGCTCCTTTCTCCATACAAACGTTAACTACGTTTAATACGCAAACTACTCATCAGATTGGCACCAAATTTTAAAGGTAATAGTGGAGCAGAGATAGGTAATTAGTGTCCAAAATACACTTAGGTTGTAATAAGTTGAATAACAAAGAAACTAGGACCATTTTAGTTTCCTCCATACAAACTTCAAAATTCAGTTTTTTGGCTATAAATTACTAATTTCGGACACTCACAATAATAATTTTATTATGTGTACCAAGTTTCGAGTCAATCTGTTTATGAATTTGGACATAAAAGCGAAACTATATGTTTGTATGAAAACTTGAGAAACGCCGTGCGTACCTACTGGGGGGGGGGGGGGGGGGGTAATTGCTGGATAACAAAGCTGGATAATATTCTAATTATTTTCTTTATTTCTTAAAGTAAACAGTATCATATACCATTTTCGAATCTGCATTAAATGCTCCTACTTTTAAGAAAGTGACACTGCATATCGCCGTAATTCTTTTTTACATCACACGTAATTAACTTACTTACTTGAAGAAATTGTTAAATTTCAAAAGATGAAAAGTTAAGAAAAACCGTCAATGAATATGAAAAATTGTGGATTACATTTGATTATGCCTATGTTTTTACACCTTTAATGTTTTAACATCTTTTAACTCCTACAATTAACGGCATGGCACGCAAAGGTGTGCCTCGGGGTATCTTGTTAATTACCTATTTAAAAAAAAACAATTATGTATCTCGAAAACCAGCCATCTATTACTTACCTTAAATCTCACATTTATAATTTTGTAAATAATAAGCATGATAACCGAATTCCACACCGGCGAAGTCGCGGGCAGAAGCTAGGAGGTGTTTCATAAAAGGTAAATATAAATAAACGTCGAATCTTAATCGTAAGCGAAACGAATTCTTCTTGAAGCGCACATCACGCGTCACAACAAACAAAAACTGCGTCGCGACATCTCACGCACTCAAGTAGATAAATCGGTAAAGCATGTTATTTGTACAGGTAAACGTACTAAGTAAATGTGATGATGAGTTGGTGCGATTTATCTAAAATTGTCTACACATTAGGTATATTTAAAAATATTACCCATTTTGTCCTATAAGTACCTACGTTTAGAATTCACTCCGCTACAGATGGATTGCTACAGGTAGAGTTCATAAATATTTATGGGAAACAATACTTATTAAAATTTAAATGCTCTTGTTCATGATAAATATCCTTATATACAGTCATATGGGGCTTAACAAGGTGCAATCGACATTTATCTTGGTGTTCGTACCTATACTTATAGTTTAGTATAAGGGGAAACTTTCAAATACTATCTGCTTACTACAAATGTACTGTCAAAGAAAATGAACACTGACGATTTCTAAGAAGATTCCTACCTTTGATGCTGAGCTGAGTCCTAAGCCGGGACAGCTCGCGGGAGCGGCTGCGGCTGCGCCGGTGGGCGGCGATGCGGCGCGGCGAGCGCGCCATTACACTCGTGGAACTCACAACATATCACAACACTGAACTCTGGTCGTAACACGGTCGAACAACTCGAGGCAAGGCACGGGCGGCGCGTGCGAGGCACGGCGAGGCACTGGCGCCGCGCAGGTGGTTGATAACTGATAGCGTTTACCTTTCAACCCGCTGCCGTAACAGGACGTAACGTGTGAGGTCATAGTTTAGCCAGCTAACGAGCGGTTGATCTGCTTGCGTGTCTTGTCTAGCTAGAATTCTAACTAACATTAATCCACATATTGTTGGAAATTAGAGGAAATAAGATAAGTACCTTAACTTACCATACTTTTAATTTCGTTTAAAAAAAGAAAACTAAAACAAGTTTTGGGCCTGATTCCAGTTCGTAAATAAGAATGGGATGTCCCATATCCCTAAAAATGATTCATTATCTCCCTATTTAGCAAGATAAGAATTATATCATTTTGATGAGCTATTTGTGATAATAATCCAACAAAATCTGCCTTAAATAGGCAGATAATGTATTAATTATACGTTATTTATAAACTGGAATGAGGTTCAAGGCTCCTTTTTGTTTCATTAAACCAGGGGCTCTATTCGAAACGTTACTTACTAGGGAAACGGGAATTGCGTATCCCTACCGTCTCAAGCGTAACGGCGTTGAAACCGAGCTAGAGGCCCGGTTCCTATATCCAAACAACGCCTCGTTTTGCCTACGGACGGTTAAAATTTGACAGATTCTCTATGGAACAAATGTCAAAATTCAACCGTCCGTAGGCAAAACGAGGCGTTTCGTGGATATAGGAACCGGGCCTTAAAGACCAACTTGAGTGCGTGACGCTATGACGGTAGGGATATAGAAATTCCCTGTTCCTACGTAACGTATTGTGGAGACTGGCCGAGTACAATCGGTGAGTTGACACATTTTCTTTCAAAAATAGGTAATTTTAAGCGTAGAATTGTGTAGCATTTTATATTGAGTCTTTTTATAACCATTGTAATGAACACATCTCTGACCATCGACTTCGTGTCTTCGGGTTCCACCGCTGATCTCCGTGCCTGCAGCAGCTACCTGAGCTAACACCAACCCCCCTCTACATACGAATACTACGAATAGAGCCCCATTTAGACGAAGATAGTTTCCTAATTTTATCTACTTACTTATGTTAGGCGACACCGACGCGCCTCCTAGAGTTCGACTAGCTCGTAGGCTCGTTTGTGAATGCCAGTATGCGATCACCGCCTTAGTGACAGTCCAAACTAACCACTTAGCCTATGAATATCCATCTTACGGCCGGTACAGGCGGACTGCATTTCAACGATAATCACTACGAACAGCAAACCAACTGCATCAAAACTGCACAGCTCAGAAATTGCAGTTATATATTGCGTCTGTACCAGCCCTAACGACGACAACATAAAATAAACTCGATAATTGATAGTTTAATTTGAAGCTTGGATAAGGAATTCTATCTTAGATTGTAATGTGTTAAATGTTTAGAAGTAGGTAAGCATTTTATATAAATAAGTAGTTTCCGCATTTCACAGATTTTACGAACCAAGATATTTTATCCATACTAATATTATAAATGCGAAAGTAACTCTGTCTGTCTCTTACCTCTTCACGCTTCAACTGCTGGACCGATTGAGATGAATTTTGGAATGGAGATAGTAGGGGTCCCGGGAAAGGACATATATTAGGCTATTTTTTATCCCGGTAAAACGCATAGTTCCCGCGGGAACGCGATAACCGAATTCCGCGCGGGCGAAGTCGCGGGCAGAAGCTAGTATACCTATATGCCATCACTACCTAACTGATGTTGGTGACAACGTACCTAGTTAGTGGCTGGCATGTCGAGTCGACAATTAAAAAAAATTCAAGATTCAATCATTTATTCAGCAAATTGGCCACATAGGGGCACTTTTACACGTCAGAAAAGAATTTACTAGCGCTTCCTAGACCCATTGCTTGAGAAGAAGCGCCGCAACAAACTCAAGCAGAAGGCCTTTTTTCAAAATTTACACATAGTTATAACATTTACATTACATGTATAAAATATACATATAGGTACGTACTACAATTACATTGAAGGGATGTATAGTCCCTAACTTAAACTTAAATCTTAGAGATTTATTATCTTAGACGTTTATCTACGCCACACAACCATTTGTCACGGTATAAGTATTCAATTTAGGTATTTCATAGGGAAGGTCGAAGCCGGTGGTGGCCTAGTGGTTCGACCTACCGCCTCTCATGCAGGGACGGGGGTTCGATTCCGGCTCGCACCTCTGAGTTTACTTATGTGCGAAATTCAATTTGAATTTACCACTGAGCTTTTCGGTGAAGGAAAACATCGTGAGGAAACCTGCACGCATCTGCGAAGTATTTCAAAGATTTGTGTGAAGTCCCCAATCCGCACTGGGCCCGCGTGGGGACTATAGCCCAAACCCTCTTATGATGAGAGGAGGCCTGTGCCCAGCAGTGGGCCGTAAATAGGCTGTTGTTGTAGTACTACTACAACTACACTACTACTAGTAGTAGTAGTAGTAGTAGTAGTAGTAGTAGTAGTAGTAGGGAAGGTCGCGGGGAACCGATGGAAGCGAATAGCACAGGACCGGTCTGAGTGGCAAGCCTTGGGGGAGGCCTAGGTCCAGCAGTGGACGTCTTTCGACTGAAATGATGATGATTCGATAGGAAATGCGATAGGTACGAACACTACTTTATAATAAACATTGGCTGTTGCCGCTTCATAGGGTGCCTACCGAATGTGGGCGATAAATAAAATGCATATTAAGAACAAGAACAAATCATATAATTTCTGTTTCATCCATGATCGCTTACGTTACAACCGACGGGGCCGAGTCGCGGTGCCATGCAAAACATTAAATTTCAAATTTTACAAAGTCAAAGACTATCAAAAATTCCTTCACGGAAACCTAAGAGTCACATAATTTATAAGGTTTATAGGGTTACCAAATTAACGAAACTAAACATTATCAAGCGTCAGTTCCAAGCTACCTATACAGGTAGGTACTTTTCACATTTCTTTTAAAAAGGCAATTCGTAGCTTAATAAGACCTCGTTTAAGTGAGACAAATTTTAACAGTTATTAACAGATTGATTTTTATTGGTCCCATTAAATCAATAATTACAGTTAATGACAGATACATGCAAAACGGTGGTCAGGACCAAATGGACTAAATAAAATGAGTTGCATGTCTGAAGAAAGTAAAACGAAAATTTTCTTAGATCAATATTCAATATAGGCTCAATGAATCATAAGAAAATAAAACCATGTTTTAAAAAGATTATTTGTTAACTGCAGCCATATTAAATTGCTTAGCCTGTAATATAAAATAGGACCTTATAAAATAAGGCCTTATTGTAAAATAAGATCTTTACGATTGAACTTTTAAAAACTTCTTCGGTTTTAATTCAACTCTTGCTTCAGTATTGAATTTCACTCGGTTAAAAATGAATATATTGTATTGAGAAATATTTTTCACGTTCTAAAATGTGAAACGAAGGTAACTAAACGCCGGTGACGACGACGCCAGTCTTGGTTCATATTTGTATGCCACTAAAGTCCAATATCCCGCGCCACCGTCAGCCGGCTCGATAGCCCGCGCCCCGCCCGTCCGTCGGCCCTTATCCAAGTTAACAGTTAACAATAATAAACTGTTATGTATAATAATATAGTATAGTAATATGATAAATATTAGTATTGTAAGTCGTCCAAAAATCACTAGCAGTCGACTTTGTAAAGACTCTGAAAATTTAGCTTCACCAAGTTACATATCACATTTTAGTAAGTAGAGTGATCCGTCTTTGGTTATATAACAATTCGCTAGCAGACGCTCGGTACGCTGAGAAATAATAACGCAGTGCCTAATAATCCGACAGAATCTAAAGGTGCCAAATTAGTTTAATATTTCTAATTTTGAATAGATTATTAACGAGACTTGAAAAGCTAGATTTGGATAAGTTATAATTTAATTAAATATTCGTGCTTTTAAGACATGTTTTGAAAATTTACGTTTTCGCTAAATTTGATTTAAGTAGGTATTGCTAATAATGCCTTGCAATTGCGAGCACCGAGTTGTATGAAACGCAATGATGATGATTAATCTTTATGCTATCACAATGTGTTCATACAAGTATACTATTAATTTTTACTATTCCCCCTATTCATCAAACATCAAATTATGTACTAAACTGAATTGAACACTTCGGAATGGATGTCCCAGTGAGTCAGTAGGGTAGTAATTATTAAAATCCACTAAAAACAAATAAATAAATATTATTATGAACTTGCATTCACACTTCGTCATATAAGAAACGTCCAATAATGCAGCGCTTGCTCAGCCACTCCGTGTTCAATCAATCAAGGTTCTTTGCCAGTTTCGCATGTCTTATAATCATTTGCAAAAGAAAATGACACAGGACTTAATGATATTTTAGCCGACTACCAAAGGTATGTTTGCTCACACATGTTGCGTTGTTTCCCACAATCGACTAATATGTTTCTTTCTCTAGTGGTATCACAAAGACGATGCGAAAATTTTCGTTATTAAAATATGTATCTTTAACAATGTTAAGAAATCTAGTAATTAACTGTGAAATATATTTCAGGTACGGCCTATCCTGAGATGCAATACTACAACAAAAAACTTTGAAATACATTAATAAAAGCATTGTCTTATAAATACTACCTACAGTACACAACATAAATACATAGCAGATTATATAGAAGTATAGTAAATCATAACAAAATAGGCCACATTCAATTACCACCTAAGTAAATTAATTGTTGTATTTATCTGGTACAGCTTACCTACGTAGTTAAAGCGCACTTCAATAAAATTAACTAAATTAACGAGTTATTCTTAGATTAAATCACTGACAAAATAAATTATTATGTATAAAATTATTGAAGAAGTAACAATGAACGACATAATCTATAATCTATAACAGATCTAGGTATCAACCAAATGCTAGTTTTTATGAATTAGAATTACTATCGCATAGGAAAACTTAGTGTAGTTTTGAACGTCACGACGTTATTATACGATCGCAACGAACAACTAAAATACGAAGCGGAAAAACCAAAACATGTATCATTGTACAATATATTAATTATGCGTTCAACATTTTCAAAGTAGCATCGACATACAGACCTCCATCGTTAGTTATTGGTATAATTTTTGGCGAAGCATAGTCAAAGTATACAATAATTCTTGATTAGATACATTAGAAATACCAATCGTTTTAGCTACAAGCGTCGAGCGGTTACAATATGACACTTGTTCCATAAATTATACTTAACAACGTTTTGTAATAAAGCCTTTCTGTTTGAGTATAGGATATACAGATTAAGTACCGTCTGGTGCCGTTTGTGTGTCAACGGAATATGCTGAGTATCTTGTGTAGGTGCGGGCAGCGGGGCGGGGCGGGCGCCGCGCGGTTCAGGAGCGGGGCGGCGGCGGCGGCGGCGCTCGCGTGTCGTACGCGCGAATAACGTCCGTCTGCGACACGCTGCTGCCTTCCTCTTGCGAAAACGCGAAACCATCTGCACCCACGACAAAACGTTAAAACCTCCGACAACTCAGCTCAGAGATCGGTAGAAAGAAATGTAGAGTAATATGAACTTAGAATCAGCGTTATCGCTATGTGCAAAATAAAATTTAATCAAACCGTGAGCGTACCTCGGATGTACTGTGACTCTAAAACTTTTTACATGAACGTTTTTTTGTTTTGTGGTTGAAAACACTATAACGACATCT
>OZ020273.1:16544705-16620423 GCA_963971205.1 Aethes cnicana | reverse complement strand
CGTTAACATGCGTACTTGCCAAAATATTCATACCTAATTGACAACATTTCTTTTTATTTACTTGATTTTTTAGCTAGGTACAAGGTTGAAAATTTTAAACGTACACGTAATCAATTCCGTCATGGCTGTTCTTCAAATTTTTCCGAAAAAATAAATACAAAAACGAACCCATTTTATTCCTAAAAAAAATTTTTTTTGGTGTTACCTGGCGACGCGGCGTGGTAGACCACCTGGCCGTCCACCGTCTCCGGGATGACGGTGTGGCAGACGGCCAGCATGGTCAGGAACTCCTCGATGACGGGGCCGTGGGGTGCTGCTGCAGGTTGCGGTACAGGAGGGTGTCCTTCAGGTCCTCGTTGGGGCCGAGCCGGTCGTACACTATCTGCAACCAAAAAAAAATACATTATAGCAAAGGCCGTCAAATAGCATATTGACGATGATGGATGAGACATCGGAGTTGGAAAGCTGAGTCTTTTTTAGCCACCAACACAACACATCCGACCATTTTTAAGAAAAAATAACTTCATTCGTTGAATAGCTAGTCGCAGATCAAAAATACATGAAGTGATTACAAATACGCCCAGGTTGGAGGTGCTGTCTGTCTGTCCCGCCGTGTCGGCGCCTCACCTCGGCTATGGAACACTTGTAGAACTCCATGACGTTGGCGGTGAGCGTGCCGGTCTTGTCGCTGAACACGTACTGCACCATGCCCAGTTCCTCGTTCAGGTTGGAGGTGCTGTCTGTCTGTCCCGCCGTGTCGGCGCCTCACCTCGGCTATGGAACACTTGTAGAACTCCATGACGTTGGCGGTGAGCGTGCCGGTCTTGTCGCTGAACACGTACTGCACCATGCCCAGTTCCTCGTTCAGGTTGGAGGTGCGCGCCTGCGCCGGCGTGTCCGTCGCCGCGTGGTACATCTCGCTGTCCATCGCTATGAACTTTGCCTGTCGACAACATATTTGAATATTTAAAACTAGCTTAGTCATAGACATAAATAATACTTCGTATGGACCCGGCCTAACGTAGATACATGTCATGTTTCCCCACTTCATTGGTGTCCAATCCAAAGTTAAACTTATATCGTGACACTAAAGCTGGGTAACATTTTTTCAACAACGAGACGAGTTTTTAGATACTGTGAAACAGTTTCGAAAAAAGTTTTTTTAAAAACGCTTATTGTCACGCACGCTCGGTGACAGAACTTTGGATTGGACACCGTGGAAGTGGGGACATATTACGTGTACGTTAGACCGGGTCTATATTTACGTCTATGAGCTTAGTTAGGACTAGCTTCTGCCCGCAACTTCTAACTATGCGTTTTTCCGAGATAAAAATTAGCCTGTATGTTGACCAGTGTTATTTATATTTTTTTTTTATTTAAAAGTACAGCCACATCGTATACATAACACTTTAGTAGTAGTAAACAACATGAAAACAAAGACAATTCTGATATATACGACAATTACGGAGTACATAACAATGACAGTGTATGACATGAGCTACATTAAGGTAAGAAAAATGCTTTTGATTTTAGTAAAAGTAAAAATTAATTAGTTTTATAAATTAACTGTCGCAGAATTTCAGTTTTGAAATGGTCGAGGTTGTGATGAAATATGTCAATGCTTTGGCTCCTGCTGAAGATAAGGTTATATTCATTGCAAATTCGTACCGATGGCGATTGCAATCCGAGGTTGGTCCTAGTCGATGGAGTAGAAAAGAGCTTGGTTATTGGTGTCCGGGGATAGTTGCGTGGTGAGGTCGGAGGTGCCGTCTGTCTGTCCCGCCGTGTCGGCGCCTCACCTCGGCTATGGAACACTTGTGGAACTCGCCGAATAGCAGTGCTCACACTGTTGTGTTCCGGTAAGAGGTTAAAGCAACCGGTGAAATTACTGGCACAGAGGCATTCCATCTTAGAACTCAAGGTAGGCAACGCATTCCAGATCTCATGATTTCTTAATAAGGAAATTTATATCATCAAGAATGGCCTAATATTGCCTATTTCAATTTCTATTCAATAGATACAGATCCCTATGGATACTCGTACATATAGTTATTGTTATAAAAAAGCAGTTCAAAATCATATAAATACATTAGTAAACTAATACTTACTTGAAAAAATCTAACTATTTCTGCAGTCACTTGTAACGATATAGGTATAAGATTGTTGTACAATATTAAAAATGTCAAAAAATTATATCCAAAGTTTGCGTTCTGCGCCTCTGTAACAAACAAAAACATTGCATTATTAATTACACTAGGAAAAACAGCAACCCGAAACTGAACACATGAATAACGCTCCAGCTTTTTCCAGCTTTGACAATGACAGCCTCAGAAGATAGTGGCGCCAAATGGTGACCATAAATACGGTGGCCCTCATTTATGTGACGTGTAGTGTCGTCATGTGGCGTATTTGCTGAATACAACACACAACACAATACAGTTTATTGAACACCACACATCAAAGGAACAGTAAAGCCCGACCAGAAAAATAAAAAACTTCGCCATATTGCGGATAACTATTGGAACGAATTCCTTCAACTGGCAATAGTAACGTTAAGACGCCATTAATGACATCAGTAAATTGCTGTCAAAGTGAAGTGTTGATTGTGCGTGGTTTATTTATTGGATTTCGCGAGTGAAAAATGCCGAAAACTATTAAAAGCAAGGGGATGGCATGTCGAATCTGACAGCGTGCGAGCGGGATGCATTTATACATTTCTTAATGTGAAAGATGAGAGAAGTAATAGATTTTTTGTCCTTATCGGCGTACCAGCTTTTCCGTATTTGCCACAGCTGAGCTGTGGCAAACAAAAGAGTAGTCATTATGTCAGTGTGACTTGGTGTGATCAACAAAATTATTTGATATACAAGAAAATATTGCAGATATTTTATCATAGTGCACTGTTCTTACTAATATATGTTTGCCCCTATAAGATAGCGATTATAATTCGCTCGACCATCAGGTACAAAAGACGTACCCAGCAAAATTATGAAAACATAACCTTTCGAGCGTAAGTATTTCATTTTGGCCATTTAAACTCATCTTGTTCGGTATGATAGCGTTACGTAAGTTATATTTCGCTCATGTGCTATTAAATTGACCCACTATCTTTGAATAATAACATGAATGAATCATTTTCAAAATATCGATGTTTTTAATATTAACCGCCCAAATTACGATGTTGATTAATATGCATGAGACCATGAGTCAAGCTGTATTTTTAATTTAGCCACGATTCGGGATACCAGCTGTGAAATATAAGAGTGCCCAGCAGATACCCAATATTTGGGGAAAAGCTATGCTGCAAAAATAAAATTAATAAACTGAAGATAATGATGTAAGTAACGCTTTCACACGAAATAGTAACTAGTAATTGATCAACTGTGACATTTTTTACCGACTTCACTAAAGAGAAACGTCAACATTCGACGGGATCTTTTTTAGATTTATGTACACTGAACATAAATGAGTGAACATATACTTGCATTTTCATTTCTTCTGTAGTAGGTACCTGGTATCTACCTAGCTAGAAATACAGGGAGTCCATTTTGATGGACCAATCCGGGAATCTCTCAAAACATGAAAAACCTGTTATAAAGACTACAGTCTTTGTAGGTTCATGTAGGTTCCTTTGAGAGTGTAGGGGAGCACTAAGAGGACTTCCCAAAATTCCCACGGAAACGGGAAAAAATGGAATTATTACATTTTAATATTTACGCGCGTACGAAGTCGTGGGCAACAGCTAGTTAATCACTATTGTTCCTCTAAATTTTAACCATCAGTCAAAGTCGCGTGTGATAGCTAGTTATTGGAGTGCAGTAATTTTTTACCCACCTGGCCACCCCATGTACTTGACGCACACATACACATTTTATATGCCTATCCCTTACCGGGGTACGCTATATAGCGCATCTAGGAGATACTTAATCTAAGATTAAAAGTCACTTAAGAATAGTGATTTACAATACGACAAAGTATTTGTCAAGAAAGAAAATCTGAAGGAATGGACAAGAATAGATCTTTTCAATAACATTTTCTGACGTGTAAAAGTGCCCCTATGTGGCTAATTTGCTGAATGATTGAATTTTGAATTTTTTATTGCTAATTTAACGCTCCCAGTGCAGTTTTTTTTTTATTTTTCTGGTCGCGCTTTACAGACATAATGTAATCGCACAAAATTAGATAGGCACAAGACTACCATTTTATTTATTTAATGATGTAGGGTAAATACCCTACATCATTAAAGTGGAAGTGTGGAGTGGTAAAGAGGTCGTGGTCTCACCAAATGGTCCCAGCGGAAGACCAGCGCTGGCATTTAATGCTAGCACATACATGATGTATTTCATTATTTATTGTCATTTTGAGACTGTCGACATCTATGGAATTTATGTTTATTTGACAATGGAGGCCATCTCCATATTTTTTTTTTTTCTGGAACCTTGGAGACTATACATCTCTAAGATCTTAGATTTAAGTTTAAGTTAGGGACTATACATCCCTTCAATGTAATTTTAGTACGTACCTATATGTATATTTTATACATGTAATGTAAATTTTGTTTTTGAAAAAAGGCCTTCTGCTTGAGTTTGTTGCGGCGCTTCTTCTCAAGCAATGGGTAGCTAAATAAATGATAAAATGGTAAGCTAGGAAGCGCTGGTAAATTCTTTTTCTGACGTGTAAAAGTGCTCCTATGTGGCCAATTTGCTGAATAAATGATTGAATTTGAATTTGACATGCTGAGTTGGGAGTTGGGACCATGTCGTGACAGGCCACAACACTTTTTCTTTTGTTCAGTATAAATGTTGCTCTTTTCGTCTTTTATGTGTGTGTTGTGTAAAGTCATGAATAAATGTTTTCTTTTCTTTTTCCTTTTCTTAAAAGTCATCGTTGTAAGTGAATACGTCACTGCTTGCACTGACCGGTGAGCGCGATGTACCAGTCGCTGCGGCCGCGGCGCCGCTGCCACAGCTCGTTGAAGCCGGCGCTCACCACCGACAGCACCAGCAGGATCATGAACAGCATCAGGATCTGCGTGTTCGTCTGCTTATCTATCGACGACCGCTTCAGGGGCGCTGGGGACGAGAGCTTGCAGTCAGAATATTTAATAGTACTACATGCAGAATGGCCACGGAATCACCCGCCTGAATCTAGCCGGCGCGCAACTCGCGCCCAACTCGCCCTTACCGTCATTTGTTTCATCCGAAGATGGAGAGTGGATCACTGGCCCGCGTAGTGGTACACACACATTTACAAGTGTACAGACGTCCTCGCACTCATTTTAAGACCTATTCAACGATATGCCGCACCATGGGGTACGCAAGAAAAAAAAATACATCCCCACTTTATGAGTAGGGGAGGTACACTATAAAAAAAATCAAAATGTTATTGTACCGCTTTGTCAGCATAACTAATATGTATATTCATGCCATATTACAGCTTTCTAGAACTAAGCATCTCCGAGCAATAGTGCGGACAGACGGACATGGCGAAACTATAAGGGTTCCTTGTGGACTTCGGAACCCCAAAAACTAGTGAACAGTAGGTGCAGCACCGACCTTTGGTGGAGTTCTTCATGAGCTTGGTCTCGTGGCCGGTGTAGATGATGACGGCGTGCACCCAGGCGGTGTTGCGCAGCATGGAGCCGCGCAGCAGCATCTGCTCCAGCCCCAGCGGCATCGTCCTGTGGAGCGCGACACGCCCACTGTACTCACCGCTGGGCCACGACTAAGCGCGACAGCGACAGCGGCGAGCGTTTACGGCTACATTGCGCGCTCGTGACGCCCGCCGCGCGTCGGTTACCGACCGTCGCGCGCAATGTATCAGTGAAATGCCCGCCGCTGTCGCGCGAAGTCGTGTCTGAAGGGTTAACCACCCGCCCTATCATAATCCACATCTTCTAAATATATAAAACTGAAAGGTGACTGACATAGTGATCTATCAACGCACAGCCCAAACCACTGGACCGATCGGGCTGAAATTTGGCATGCAGGTAGATGTTATGACGTAGGCATACGCTAAGAAAGGATTTTGCGAAATTCCCACGGGAACGGGAAAAAAACGGGATTTTACATTTAATATTTCTGCGCATACGAAGTTGCGGGGAAAAGCTAGTTAATATTATAAATGCGAAAGTAACTCTGTCTGTCTGTCTGTAACCTTTTCGCGCTTAAACGAATGGACCGATTTAGATCAAATTTGGTATAGAGATAGTCGGAGTCCCGGGGAAGGATATAGGCTGCTTTTCATCCCGGAAAAACGCATAGTTCCTGCCGGAACGCGATAACCGAATTCCACGAATTATTAAACTAGCTAATACTACATTAAACTTCAATGTGATAGTACAAAGACAAAATGAGAGAAACACCAACAGAAGTGCGTATATTTTTCACGATGTGGACTTGCGTTGCTACTTCTCCTAACCAACCCAGCTCCTGAAGGAAGCTCAGCAAATCATTGACGATTTCCCGAAACGAACTCGGGTTCCCAAGCTATGATTACCCGGTTGTTTATAGCTTCGGAACACTCCTGAAGAGCGTGGGTGGTTATCTTCTTTTTGCAAAAAAGCCGATACTTCGACAGACAGATATAGATCCAGGCACGGATCTTGAGCGGGGCTCAAAAGTAGAGAGGATTTCTGCGCATAGGTACGCTTAGCGCCCGCTGCGTCCCGCCCGTGCCCATGCTTATGATATGAGACCTTATTTTCGACTTCTGCGCATCGAAGGGCACCGCTCAAGATCTGTGCCGATGCCTGCAGATTTACTGAGAAAGCTGAAAGTGTCGAGTTGTTACTTGGTGTAGATACCGCTGGAAGGACCAGGTTGGGAAAGACCAGGACCAACGGAGTCTACTTCAGCGGTCAGCCCGGGAAGAGGTCGCTCAAGACAGAAGACAGTGGCGCTCTTTGGTGTCGGAGGCCATGATCCACTTTGGGTCGCTGAGCCAGTGTAGTTATGGTCTAAGAGTGTACCTGCTCTGATGCCACAGCATTTTGCTGAGCCTGCTCCATTTGCCATAATTAGCTGTGAGTTTTAAGTTTCCTTTGTTCACGTTGTTTATGTTTATAATCATTTATGGCAATAAAGGTTTTTTTTTTCTTTTCTCTCTTTCTAAGTTAATAACAAATGACCGTAATAATTTAATTGAAACACTCACAGAATACATGGGGGTCGGGGATTATTTTAATACACCACTTGCAACACAGAGCAGTGCGAATGACGTTAGGGTGACACCCACACTACTACAGAATACCGGAGTGTCATACCTGGGGAAGTATGTTCTTGTATCATGAGCAGGCATCGTTAACTGCGAGCGAAATCCATTGAAATGACGTATGACAACCAGTTAGGGATGGCGATGGTTCTAAATTGATGAACTAAAATATTATGTACTAAAATAATACAAATAAATATAACTGAACAGAATCTGAATCTCAGTGTAATGTTATTATTACAGTTAAATGGTAAATTTTTGTATTGTATTTACAATTTTTATCCAAAACTCTCCGAATTTTTCGCTTGGGACAGAGAGTAATAATTTTCGCAAATTCGATGGCGAAACAACACAAACAATACAATCAGCATTGCAGTTACCTGAAAAAAAAACTTACTTACTTAATTGATTGTAATCCCACAAATCTAAGGTTTTTATCGAGATCGAAAAATATATAAAAATAATAAATATAAATATATAAATATATTCGAAAGTGCTTGTTTCTAAGCCTACTCAATAAATAATTTTTGCCTTTGACTTGACTTGACTGGGTAGCAACCCTAGTACTTCAATGGATTTCGCTCGCAGTCAGGCGCGGCGCACTCTTTCATTTCCTCGCGCTCGATACAAGTACCCGCCGGCTGCGCACCGTGGCGTGATGATTAGTGGTTGCCGCGCACTGCTAGCGAATGCACGCGCGCGCGTAAACTCTTAATGTACGTCGCGACGCAATCGTCAAATGTGCTATGAAAATTGAATTATGTCAAAAAATATTGTATTGCAGTGGGTTGTATTAACAACAACAGTAAAATAATTTGGTAAAAAGTAAAATGATGAAATTTGGTATGGAGGTAGGGAGTTCAAGACAACCCAATTTTTTATTTTTTTAACAAGAATAATAACAATAACTATGCATGAACAGTATCATTGAGTACGCAAATTCTATGTACTCGACGGGACAAAGTCGCGGACAACGGCTATATATTATGATAATGCAGTTGTGTGACTGTATGTCTGTGAACTTAGCATATCAATTTCGGGCATCTCACAATCTGATGACAGTTCTAGTAGCATCCCCAATAGTTCTACAGTTCTTGATAGTTATTTTTCATAGTTCTGCTCATTTTCGAAAAATAACGGAACTTTAAAAAATGAGATGCTAACTTCGCGTACCGAAAGTTAGCATCTCAAGAATTTTCGAGTTTTCTCTGCAGTTCTAGTAGCATCCCCAATAGTTCTACAGCCCTCGATAGTTATCTTGAATAGTTCTGCCCGTTTTCGAAAATTAGCGGAAATTTAAAAAATGAGATGCTAACTTCACACTCGGAAACCTAGCATCTCAAGAGTTTTTGAGTTTTTTCGACAGTTCTAGTAGCATCCCCAATAGTTCTACAGTTCTTGATAGTTATTTTCCATAGTTCTGCTCATTTTCGAAAAATAGCGAACTTTAAAAAATGAGATGCTAACTTCGCGAACCGAAAGTTAGCATCTCAAGAATTTTCGAGTTTTCTGTGCAGTTCTAGTAGCATCCCCAATAGTTCTACAGCCTTCGATAGTTATCTTGAATAGTTCTGCCCGTTTTCGAAAATTAGCGGAAATTTAAAAAATTAGATGCTAACTTCACACTCGGAAACCTAGCATCTCAAGAGTTTTTGAGTTTGTTCGACAGTTCTAGTAGCATCCCCAATAGTTCTACAGTTCCTGATAGTTATTTTCCATAGTTCTGCTCATTTTCGAAAAATAGCGGAAATTTTAAAAATGAGATGCCAACTTCACAATCGTAAACCTAGCATCTCAAGAGTTTTTGAGTTTTTTCGACAGTTCTCGTTGCATCCCCAATAGTTCTACAGTTCCTGATAGTAATTTTCCATAGTTCTGCTCATTTTCGAAAAATACCGGATATTTTAAAAATGAGATGCCAACTTCACAATCGTAAACCTAGCATCTCAAGAATTTTCGAGTTTTCTCTACAGTTCTCGTTGCATCCCCATTAGTTATACAGTTCCTGATAGTTATTTTCCATAGTTCTGCTCATTTTCGAAAAATAGCGGAAATTTTAAAAATGAGATGCCAACTTCACAATCGTAAACCTAGCATCTCACGAGTTTTTGAGTTTTTTCGACAGTTCTCGTTGCATCGCCAATAGTTCTACAGTTCCTGATAGTTATTTTCCATAGTTCTGCTCATTTTCGAAAAATAGCGGAAATTTTAAAGATGAGATGCCAACTTCATTCTCCGAAACCCAGCATCTCGAGAGTTTTCGAGTATTTTGCATGAAATACATCCGAAAATACATTATTTTGCCTCTATGAGAACACTCAGGCAAGAGTTCCAGCTTATACAATAACTAACTTTCCTATTCTAAACTCGATTTGGAAATTATTTACGTCACGAAAACTATGTTTTTAATTATACATACGTAGATACGAATGTATTTCAGCAGTTCTAGCGATCACTGTCCATATTTATTGTATCATCTCAAGATGTTAGTTTTACAGTCCTTGATATTCATATACATATACCATTGGGTGAACCTATTTCTGAAAAAAAAATTAACGATCAAAATTTCCGAGATGCTTACTTCACACTACAAAAGCTAGCATCTCAGCAATTTTCGAGTATTTGGAAAGAAATATGTTCGAAAACACATAGTTCTACCCCAGCAAGAGTTCCAGCTAGAAAACAATAAAAATCGTGATTTTCACATTTTCATAATAGCAAGGGTGGTATTTTTCAATAATTCTCATTTGCATCTCAGCAGATTTGGATAGATACGCCGTCAACACTATTACAATAACTATCTTCTCTATTCTAAAACTATGTTTGTATTATAAATACCTACACACGAATGCTATCTACATCTGTTTCAGCAGTTTTAGCGATCAGTGGCCACAGTTCTAGTAGCATCTCCAGCAGTTATACCGTTCTTGATATTCATATGCACATTAGGTATACCATACTTATAGGTGTGAATATTTTTGAATAAACAAGAGAACGACCAAATTTTTATGAGATGCTAACTTCACACAACGTAAGCTAGCATCTCAACAGTTTTCGAGTGTTTTGCACGAAATACGTTCGAAACCACATAGTTCTCGTAGAGACGAGAACACTCAGCAAGAGTTCCAGTTAGAAAATAATAAAAAACGTGACATTCACATTTCTGTAACAAATGCCGGTACGGGAGTTAGGAAAGATGTTAGTTTTCTAGAGTTCCCTTTAGCATCTCAGCAGATTTCGATTGATACGCCTCCAACATGAGTACAATAATGATCTTCCCTATTCCAAACTTGATTTGGAAAGATTCATGTTACGAAAACTATGTTTGTATTATAAATACCTACACACGAATGCTACATCTATTTCGGCAGTTCTAGCGCCCAATGTCCACAATTCTAGTAGCATCTCCATTAGTAATACAGTTCTTGATATTGATATAACATAGATATGCCGATTTTGAAAAAAAAAAGTACGATCTAATTTTATGAGATGCTAACTTCATACTAGAAAAGCTAGCATCTCAGCAGTTTTCGAGTATTTTGAAAGAAATACTTTCGAAAACACATAGTTCTGCCTCTATGAGAACACTCAGCAAGAGTTCCAGCTAGAAAACAATAATAATCGAGATTTTCACATTTTGCCAGTAGGTACGGGAGTCAGGAAAAATATTATTTTTCAGGAGTTCCCTTTAGCATCTAAGCAGTTTTCGATAGATACGCCTCCACCATGATTACAATAACTAACTTCCCTATTCTAAACTCGATTTGGAAATATTCATGTCACGAAACTATTTTTTTTTGTATCATCAATCAATCAATTCTTTATTTCATAATCATTCAATCATAAATACCTACACACGAATGCTCATCTATTTCGGCAGTTCTGGAGATCACCGTCTGCAGTTAGTTTTCAAACCGGGAGTGAAAAGGTTTTTACAGGGTCGGCAGCGCGCGCGAGTCATGCCTCTGGTAATTGCAAGACTTGCAAGCGTCTATGGGCGACGGTAACCTCTTACCATTAGGAGGGCCGGCCTTGCTTGCCACTCCTAATGTACGATTCCCACCAGACGCGCAGAATCGAAAATATTTATTTTATGTGTAAAGGAATTTATACCGTCTATCCCTTACCGGGGTACGCTCAATGTCAAATCTTGAGGATTATTAATCTAAGAATATCACTTTGTAAATTTGTAGGTTATGTTTATTTTTCAATGACATTGACAGGTTTTTTTTTCTTTGATGTCAGACGTGGCTTTGTATATACAGCCAATGCCTCCAATGTTCACCGACGAGTATCAATGAATTTCAAAATTCAATATTTAATTTAATACGGAACCAAAGTTAAAATCCTATTAAAATCAAATTAGTATCGCTAAATAGCCTATTATACGTAATAAAAATGTAAAAAAAAACATTGATTTTTTTTGTATCATACCCAATTTGATTAGTACCTAAAAAACTGGTTTGAAGAAATGAGTAAGTTCTCGGTGCCAAACTGCTGATGTCTTTGTCACTTGCGCGCAATTCTTCAATTATTGTATTGCCGTCTCACACGCACGATGCCATTTAACTGCCGCCCGTCCTGCCGAATCGGGAAGAGAAGAGCAGAGATTAGGTCATACTCAACCTTATTTTTATAAGGGCCGCAAATACATTATGAGCTATGGAGCCGCGGGCCGCAAGATAAAATGAAAAATGGTTTATTAGGGATTAATTACTTACTATATACTACTAAAAATTATTGATTGAAAAAAAAATACATACAGTGTAAACTCTTTATAACATCATTCTATATAACGATAAACTCCGAAATGAGCACCATTTGGCTGGTTTACCTTAAAAACCACGCATTAAAAAACTTTATAGCGCAACAACCATTCTCCATTACGAAGAAATGTGTTCATATTTTGACTCCGAAAATATTTATTACCTGTGGACGTTATCTTATCAAGCTACAGAAGATGCCGACTAACCCTTTAAGGTCCCAACGTACCTGAGAGGTTGTAAACAACCGTCTTGCTTTTGTTATTGTTAATTGTTGAACACGTGCATCATTACTCATTAGGCTTGATTTTCTTGGAAATGATGGTCTCTAACATACAAAACAAGTAATGGCATACCAAAAAACATCAGGCAAAGTTAACAGACAGACAAAGATAAAGAAAAAAATAATTACCTACGTAATTATCGTGAATTTGGTTGTTTTTCTTTCTTCATTCCATATAACGATAACTCTCTACTCTCTATAACGATAGAAACTGCTTGGTCCCTTGTGTTTCGTTATAAAGAGTTTACACTGTACCTACTAATTAATAAAAAATACTAGTCGGACCGGTGAACTTCGCTTCACCACGGATTCCCATACAAAGTTATTGTTAATTTTTTTAGGTACCTATTAATATATGTGTAATATAAAATATACGCGCATATGCGAACTCTTTATGCGCAAAAATTTACTTAACACTGTCTTAATTATTTTCGAGGGACAATGGCCAAAGATTGTTTAAATTATTTTTTAACCTCTTTACCTAAAATATAATTTACTAAGAACTTACAAGTGCTGCATGGTTTTTTTGGGCTCAAAATGGCACAAAAAATCCTCTCATCTAACAACTACCGATAACTGAGCGCGAGCGGCCCGCGGGTTGAGTATTGCTGGTAGACGGTGCGGTGGTGGTGGCGTGGCGGGCGACAGTGCGCCCGTAGCGATGGGGCCCGTGAGGGATAGATTAGATTGTCTAGTCTAAGTAGGTAGTTTGTGAGCTTACAAGGTTACAAGACAGCTTGTGTGTCTATTGTTTTTTTATAAAATTGTATATTTCCGTGTCTAAGTAAACTAATAGCAGTACCTATTTTTAAAAGCCTTTATTATTACTTACATACTTTTATCAACCGACGAAAAAAAAAGGAGGAGGTTCTCAATTCGACGCGTATATTTGTTTTTTTTTTTTATTTTTTCATGTATGACCACGCATAACTCCGTCAATTGTGAACCGATTTCGTTGATTCTTCTTTTAATTGAAAGGTGTATCTCCAACTTGAACTAATTTCATAATTTGGTTTAGTTCTGATGATGATGAGGAGTTCCATCTGATGATGAGGAGTTCCCTCGTTTTGTCATGGATCCCATGACAAAACGAGGGAACTCCTCGAAATTTGTTAGCATGTGTATGATTTTGGCATCATTTTCAAAGACTACAGTGACACTTACGTCCCATCGTACACATGTTTGGAAACTGTAGCCGAAAAAAAATTTTAATTAAAAAAATAAAACCGACTTCAAATTCCGACAGCCAGTGAAGTCGGTGTCAAGTGAACCGCCCCAGAGCTATGACTACCTTATAGTAAACTTGACACCAACTTTACTGGCTGTCGGAATTTGAAGTCGGTTTTATTTTTTTATATAATTTTTTTTTTTACTTTCAACTTTTCCGTTGGCTGTCTGTCTGTAATCAAATCTTGCAAGTTGAATTTGATCCACTTTCCGGTTTCCTATTTAGCTGAAATTTTGCACGAATATGTAAATCGCGTGACAATGCAATATTATAATGACGTGGAGCTGATCTGATGATGGAGCTGGAAGGTCGCCATCGGAACTCCGTAAAAAAACACAACCCTATCGAGTTTGGGCTCGTTTTATTCGTCTTGAAGGGTAGATGAAGGATTTACAAGGAAAAGTACAGTCAGCAATAAAATTTGAGAAAGTTAATGATACTGTGAGAGCTCGAAGAAATATTTTATAAGTAGGTACTTACTTATTTAAAGGGTTTGTTTTGTCACACATTTGTATAGGTACCTACCCTCAACAGCAATGAAAACAGGTCACTTTTTACCTATGGAAAATCCTATACTTACATAGACCCGTTTTCATTGCCGTTGTGTGAAAAAAGCAGTGGTAGCCTAGTGGTTCGACCTACCTCTCATGCCGAGGGTCGTGGGTTCGATTCCGACTCGCACCTCTAAGTTTACTGTGTGGCGAAGGAAAACATCGTGAGGAAACCTGCACGCATCTGCGAAGTAATTCAAAGATGTGTGTGAAGTCCCCAATGCGCACTGGGCCCGCGTGGGGACTATAGCCCAAACCCTCTCATGATGAGAGGAGGCCTGTGCCCAGCAGTGGGAAGCAAATAGGCTGTAGTAGTAGTAGTAGTGTGAACTGTGAACATAATTATATACCTACCTACCTATTGTGTAATATTTATGTAAGTAGGTACTCGTATTTTTTTGTGTAACAGATGATCTCTTAAATCTTAACTAACCAATAATCATGTCTCTTAGGTACTTGACGGGCGGCAGCGGCATGTGTTTTATGGACACATAAACACATTACGCGATCTTGACGCCCGCCGCGCATCGGTTAGCAACCGTAGCGCGCAATGTGTCAGTAAAACGCTCGCCGCTGCCGCCTTCGCGCGAAGTTGTGGCTTGTGGCGTGGCGTGCTTGTGGCCAAGCCATTAGCTAGGGCTCGAATACTCATATCTGAGAAAACTCAGTTTTAGCTATTTTCACCCGATCAAAGCTCGGTCGCCCAGGTATACTACCTACTTTGAACGCTAATTAAAACTTGTAACTATAGGATTTCTATTTACCTACTTACCTATTTCCTTATTTTTCCAATCTATCTCCAAAACGGCTGTAACGATTTGGACGAAATTTGGGGTACAGGAAATTACGGGGGCGACAAGTCTATCTAGCTAGGTGTCATATCTGAGAAAACTCGGCTTTAACTATTTTCTTTTCACCAAAGATTCGCCCAGGTCTAGGTCCTAGGTAGGAACCTACTTAATGCGCTCTAAGTTTAAAAGCCCCCGCCTGTTTTCATTTTGACTGGCGGACCAAATCTAAATAAAATCAAAATCTAATGTCCTAAGTAGGTACCTATAGATGACATTTGTAATGCGCAAATGATTTAATTTGCATTAGGTAGGTATTAATATTACGGCAGAACATATTTGACGTGCCGGTGTCGCGGTAGTAGGTACTAGTCAAGCCAAGTTCAAGCAAAAGAACTGGCTAGCCAGCGCCAAGCGAAATATTACACGAGCCACTTGGTGCCACTTTTGACCCTTCTATACCTACCTCAATACCTCTTAGCTTAGTTCTGCAGCATATGTAGTAAGGCGTATTAGGCAGCTCACTGACGTCGAGACGGCCAGGCTAGTCTATTATAGTTATTTCCATAGTGTCATGTCTTACGGAATTATACTTTGGGGGAGAGCAGCTGACATTCAAACCATCTTTGTGTTGCAAAAGCGGGCTGTACGTGCAATATATCAACTTGGGTCTCGGGTCTCCCTTAGAGAAAAATTCAAGGAGATAAACATTCTTACCGTTGCGTCACTATACATATTTGAAAATATCATGTATGCTCGTAAGAACTTGCACGACTTTAAGCATAACAGTGATGTTCACAATTTTAACACTAGGAATAAGGATAAACTTTTTGTTACTGGTTACCGTCTTCGTAAAGTGAGCTCTTCGTTTGTTGGGAACTGTATACGATTTTATAACAAATTGCCTTCTGATGTTGCTAATATGCCATTTAAAAAGTTCAAGTCGTTCATTAAGTGCCGCCTTTTAAAGAAGGCATATTATTCGGTGAATGACTTTTTAGATGATAAGAATCCTTTTAAGCCAACTGTTTAGGTTATTATTATTGACTAGTAACATGATATGTGTCTCGCTGGGCAAATATTAACTTTTTTTTTTTCTTTCACTACCAAATTTGTCCAGCAGCTGGAGCATGTCATGCTCGCTTTAAGGTCCTTGCTTACAGCGGCGTCGTTGATCGGGTCGCCACCTTCCCTAAGAAATGGTTGAGGGAGGCGATGGCTGAGATACGCGTCACGCTCGTGAACGGGTGCTGTCTGTGGGGTCCGGTCTGTTCATGCTTGCAAGGACGTTTAAAAATAATCATTAGCTTTAAATATATTACTAAGTCAAACATTTTAAGCGAGAGACCTCATCATGTTCTTATTGACATGTATTAATGAACTCTTTTATACATGATGTATTTCATTATTTATTGACATTTTGAGACTGTCGACATCTATGGAATTTATATTTATTTGACAATGGAGGCCATCTCCATAATATTTTTTTTTCTGGACCCTTGGAGACTATACATCTCTAAGATCTTAGATTTAAGTTTAAGTTAGGGACTATACATCCCTTCAATGTAATTGTAGTACGTACCGATATGTATATTTTATACATGTTATGTAAATGTTATAACTATGTGTAAATTTTGAAAAAAGGCCTTCTGCTTGAGTTTGTTGCGGCGCTTCTTCTCAAGCAATGGGTCTAGGAAGCGCTAGTAAATTCTTTTCTGACGTGTAAAAGTGCCCCTATGTGGCCAATTTGCTGAATAAATGATTGATTGATTGATTGATTGATTCTTTAACGTAAACACACAAAACTACGCGTGTTCAATTATATCCATAAGAATATGTATAGAAGCCCAAATTTCATGAAGCTTGCTCAAACGGTTATAAAGATATGAGGGTCAAAAATTCGTAAATTTTAGAACTGACTGACTGACATATAGTACCTAAATCTAACCCACTTCCAGGTAACCTAGAAGGATGAAATTTGGAATCCAGCTCGATAATTGTGTGTAGGTAAGCGTAGGAAAAAATAAAAAAACTTGAAATTTCCGATTACTTATTAGTATTACACTTTAGTTCGAAACAAGATTGACGGTACAAGAATTTTAGAAAAACTGTTGTAACTTTATGTACCCAACGAGTACTGCCACAAGCACAGAATAAGTAATAGTAGGTACCTACAATACAAGCGACTCCGGCCCGCGCTGTTTGCGCCCCCGTGCCGGCGGCGCGCACACAGCTCTACCGGCACGCGCCCTTTTACAGCTCTCTGCTCGCGGCCTCGCCGCCACAGTGCGACCTGTTCGCGACTAGTATACACAACACAAACTATTGTCAGAGTGGAATATAATGCTAGAACGAAGGATGGATGATTAGTTAGGTTTATACATGGTGGGTCCGATCGTATTGCAGATAATTTACCCACAACCCACAGTACCTATCGGCTATCGATTCTAAGCAAAATGTATAGGTTTTTAATTTTTTTTTAGTAGGTAAAATAAAAAAATATATATATGGGATTGTTGGTGCGAGCGACGTCTGACTGAATCCCATACAAAATCATTTTTTTTACTTAATGATTCAAATAAATAAATAAATTTAATGATAATGAATGAGTCATGAATGAAAATTTTCTATTACAAACTTATCATTTGCGGTCGGCGCAGTAGACACGGCTACCGCACCGATCGCAAATAATAAGTTTGTATTAGTGTTAGATCTCAATATAGTACCCACATAACAATTGGTTAATTTCTGTACAAAAAGCAATGATATCCCCTCAAAACATAATTGTGAAATGAAAACCAAGTTCAATATTATGTGTGGTAGTCGATTTCACCAGCAAAAGAATTGAGATATATATGTATAAAATAGGCACACCTATGTATATGAATATCAAGAACTTTTAAAAATAACTACTGGAGATGATAGGTACAACAAATGTGGACAGTGATCGCTAGAACTGCTGAAATAGAAGTAACATTCGTTTGTAGGTATTTATACTTAATTAGGAACATAGTTTACCTGACGAATATTTCCAAATCGAGTTTAGAATAGGAAAGTTAGTTATTGTAATCATGTTGGAGGCGTATTTATCGAAAACTGCTGAGATCCTAAAGGGAACTCTTTAAAATCCATCTTTTCTGACTCCCGTACGGGCATTTACTGGAAATGAAATGTGGAAATGTGTTTAATATTTTATAGCTGGAGCTCTTGCTGAGTGTTCTCATAGAGGCAGAATAATGTGTTTTCGGATGTATTTCATGCAAAATACTCGATAACTTCTGAGATGCTACCTGTCGGACTGTGAAGTGAGGTCTAATTTTTTAAAGTTTCGTTATCTTTCGAAAACGATCACAACTATGCAAGAAAGTCTCAAGAACTTTAGAACTATTGGGGATGGAACGAGAACTGTTGAACAAACTCGAAAACTCTCGAGATGCTAGGTTTCGGAGAGTGAAGTTGGCATCTCATTTTTAAAATTTCCGCTAATTTTCGAAAACGAGCAGAACTATTCAAGATAACTATCGAGAACTGTAGAACTATTGAGAATGCTACTAGAACTGTAGGGAAAACTCGAAAATTCTTGAGATGCTAACTTTTGGTACTCGAAGTTAGCGTCTATTTTTTTAAAGTTCGTTATTTTTCGAAAATGAACAGAACTATGGAAAATAATTATCAGGAACTGTAGAACTATTGAGGATGCAACAAGAACTTTCGAAAAAACTCAGAAATTCTTGAGATGCTAGGTTTACGATTGTGAAGTTGGCATCTCATTTTTAAAATATCCGGTATTTTTCGAAAATGAGCAGAACTATGGAAAATTACTATCAGGAACTGTAGAACTATTGGGGATGCAACGAGAACTGTCGAAAAAACTCAAAAACTCTTGAGATGCTAGGTTTACGATTGTGAAGTTGGCATCTCATTTTTAAAATTTCCGCTATTTTTCGAAAATGAGCAGGACTATGGAAAATAACTATCAAGAACTGTAGAACTATTGGGGATGCAACGAGAACTGTCGAAAAAACTCAAAAACTCTTAAGATGCTAGGTTTACGATTGTGAAGTTGGCATCTCATTTTTAAAATTTCCGCTATTTTTCGAAAATGAGCAGAACTATGGAAAATAACTATCAGGAACTGTAGAACTAATGGGGATGCAACAAGAACTATCGAAAAAACTCAAAAACTCTTGAGATGCTAGGTTTACGACTGTGAAGTTGGGATCTCATTTTTAAAATTACCGCTATTTTTCGAAAATGAGCAGAACTATGAAAAATAACTATCAAGAACTGTAGAACTATTGGGGATGCAACGAGAACTGTCGAAAAAACTCAAAAACTCTTGAGATGCTAGTTTTACGATTGTGAAGTTGGCATCTCAATTTTAAAATTTCCGCTATTTTTCGAAAATGAGCAGAACTATGGAAAATAACTATCAGGAACTGTAGAACTATTGGGGATGCAACAAGAACTATCGAAAAAACTCAAAAACTCTTGAGATGCTAGGTTTACGATTGTGAAGTTGGCATCTCATTTTTAAAATTACCGCTATTTTTCGAAAATGAGCAGAACTATGAAAAATAACTATCAAGAACTGTAGAACTATTGGGGATGCTACTAGAACTGTAGAGAAAACTCTAAAATTCCTGAGATGCTAACTTTTGGTACGCGAAGTACGCATCTGTTTTTTTAAAGTTCGTTATTTTTCGAAAATGAACAGAACTATGGAAAATAACTATCAAGAACTGTAGAACTATTGGGGATGCAACGAGAACTCTCGAAAAAACTCAAAAACTCTTGAGATGCTAGGTTTACGAATGTGAAGTTGGCATCTCATCTTTAAAATTTCCGCTATTTTTCGAAAATGAGCAGAACTATGGAAAATAACTATCAGGAACTGTAGAACTATTGGCGATGCAACGAGAACTGTCGAAAAAACTCAAAAACTCGTGAGATGCTAGGTTTACGATTGTGAAGTTGGCATCCCATTTTTAAAATTTCCGGTATTTTTCGAAAATGAGCAGAACTATGGAAAATAACTATCAGGAACTGTAGAACTAATGGGGATGCAACGAGAACTGTAGAGAAAACTCGAAAATTCTTGAGATGCTAGGTTTACGATTGTGAAGTTGGCATCTCAATTTTAAAATTTCCGCTATTTTTCGAAAATGAGCAGAACTATGGAAAATAACTATCAGGAACTGTAGAACTATTGGGGATGCAACAAGAACTATCGAAAAAACTCAAAAACTCTTGAGATGCTAGGTTTACGATTGTGAAGTTGGCATCTCATTTTTAAAATTACCGCTATTTTTCGAAAATGAGCAGAACTATGAAAAATAACTATCAAGAACTGTAGAACTATTGGGGATGCTACTAGAACTGTAGAGAAAACTCTAAAATTCCTGAGATGCTAACTTTTGGTACGCGAAGTACGCATCTGTTTTTTTAAAGTTCGTTATTTTTCGAAAATGAACAGAACTATGGAAAATAACTATCAAGAACTGTAGAACTATTGGGGATGCAACGAGAACTCTCGAAAAAACTCAAAAACTCTTGAGATGCTAGGTTTACGAATGTGAAGTTGGCATCTCATCTTTAAAATTTCCGCTATTTTTCGAAAATGAGCAGAACTATGGAAAATAACTATCAGGAACTGTAGAACTATTGGCGATGCAACGAGAACTGTCGAAAAAACTCAAAAACTCGTGAGATGCTAGGTTTACGATTGTGAAGTTGGCATCCCATTTTTAAAATTTCCGGTATTTTTCGAAAATGAGCAGAACTATGGAAAATAACTATCAGGAACTGTAGAACTAATGGGGATGCAACGAGAACTGTAGAGAAAACTCGAAAATTGTTGAGATGCTAGGTTTACGATTGTGAAGTTGGCATCTCATTTTTAAAATATCCGGTATTTTTCGAAAATGAGCAGAACTTTGGAAAATTACTATCAGGAACTGTAGAACTATTGGGGATGCAACGAGAACTGTCGAAAAAACTCAAAAACTCTTGAGATGCTAGGTTTACGATTGTGAAGTTGGCATCTCATTTTTAAAATTTCCGCTATTTTTCGAAAATGAGCAGAACTATGGAAAATAACTATCAGAAACTGTAGAACTATTGGGGATGCTACTAGAACTGTCGAACAAACTCAAAAACTCTTGAGATGCTAGGTTTCCGAGTGTGAAGTTAGCATCTAATTTTTTAAATTTCCGCTAATTTTCGAAAACGGGCAGAACTATTCAAGATAACTATCGAAGGCTGTAGAACTATTGGGGATGCTACTAGAACTGCACAGAAAACTCGAAAATTCTTGAGATGCTAACTTTCGGTTCGCGAAGTTAGCATCTCATTTTTTAAAGTTCGTTATTTTTCGAAAATTACTATCAGGAACTGTAGAACTATTGGGGATGCAACGAGAACTGTCGAAAAAACTCAAAAACTCTTGAGATGCTAGGTTTACGATTGTGAAGTTGGCATCTCATTTTTAAAATTTCCGCTATTTTTCGAAAATGAGCAGAACTATGGAAAATAACTATCAGGAACTGTAGAACTATTGGGGATGCTACTAGAACTGTCGAACAAACTCAAAAACTCTTGAGATGCTAGGTTTACGATTGTGAAGTTGGCATCTCATTTTTAAAATTTCCGCTATTTTTCGAAAATGAGCAGAACTATGGAAAATAACTATCAGGAACTGTAGAACTATTGGGGATGCAACGAGAACTGTCGAAAAAACTCAATAACTCTTGAGATGCTAGGTTTAAGATTGTGAAGTTGGCATCTCATTTTTAAAATTTCCGCTATTTTTCGAAAATGAGCAGAACTATGGAAAATAACTATCAGGAACTGTAGAACTATTGGGGATGCTACTAGAACTGTCGAACAAACTCAAAAACTCTTGAGATGCTAGGTTTCCGAGTGTGAAGTTAGCATCTAATTTTTTAAATTTCCGCTAATTTTCGAAAACGGGCAGAACTATTCAAGATAACTATCGAAGGCTGTAGAACTATTGGGGATGCTACTAGAACTGCACAGAAAACTCGAAAATTCTTGAGATGCTAACTTTCGGTTCGCGAAGTTAGCATCTCATTTTTTAAAGTTCGTTATTTTTCGAAAATGAGCAGAACTATGGAAAATAACTATCAAGAACTGTAGAACTATTGGGAATGCTACTAGAACTGTCGAAAAAACTCAAAAACTCTTGAGATGCTAGGTTTCCGAGTGTGAAGTTAGCATCTCATTTTTTAAATTTCCGCTAATTTTCGAAAACGGGCAGAACTATTCAAGGTAACTATCGAGGGCTGTAGAACTATTGGGGATGCTACTAGAACTGCAGAGAAAACTCGAAAATTCTTGAGATGCTAACTTTCGGTACGCGAAGTTAGCATCTCATTTTTTAAAGTTCCGTTCTTTTTCGAAAATGAGCAGAACTATGAAAAATAACTATCAAGAACTGTAGAACTATTGGGGATGCTACTAGAACTGTCATCAGATTGTGAGATGCCCGAAATTGATATGCTAAGTTCACAGACATTGTGACTGTGTGTCTTAATTTTGAATTTAGCAGATTCATAAATTGACAGATAAAGTATGTGATAACTTAATAGTAAATTACGTTGTAGCATCTGTGTAGACGAGTGTTTTTAATAATAATAAAAATAACTAACTTAACATAAATATATATTTTGGTAATAACACTATTCTACCCAACCTATGTATTATACTAGACGCATCATTTAATATGTTCTCGAGTGCGCCAGCCCTAGCGCTAGGGCGTGGCCTCAGAAAGAGCGCGCTGCATGTGATAGAAAGAGATGGCCAATTTGGGAGCGTACGGTGCAACAAAACCGGTTTTTTTGTTAGAAGTCGGCCTTCTGTACGTTAGTACTATTACTTATTCTGTGTCGCAGTTAACGATGCCTGCATGATTGTAGTAAAAAAGTTACTTGGTGTTGGGCTCCTTGAGCATCCCGTTGAACTCGTAGAGGTGCCGGTTGGGCGGCTCGCACTGCACGGTGGCGCGGTAGCCGGCCAGCGCCGCCGGCGCCGCCAGCGCGCTCGTCTCGCGCGGCGCCTGCCGGATCTTCAGGTTCGTCTCGCCGTCCAGGTTCGACGTCTCGATGAACGAAATGCCCTGGGGCTCACTGCGCTTTCACCACGATCGGATTATTAAGCAGCAAATAAACGATAAGCATTGACCTATAATAAGTAATAACATATGGACGAACAGTGCCAGTAACAGAATATGTCAAAATATATGGAGCAAACTGACATTAGAAAATACGTTCCATTCCAATATGCTAATAACGCCTCTTTATAACGAAGGCCAAACGGGTACCCTAGCTGTTCGGGCACCCGTTTTGACGGGGCCATTTTTCTCCGGCTGATTGTGAATCCTTTCTTATAATATATATAGATTAATGGCGATAACGATTAAAAAGCATACCTATAAACGATAATTTCTTTAAATAATGTTTTATTTTATGTGGTTTTTGGCAGATAGGGTTGACTATTATTTTCTATGGTCCAATGTATTACTGGATTAAGATATTGTCAGCACTAAGGAACATATTATTTTACTCCACTTTTAGCTTAAAGTATTTTCTTTTCTTCTTATTTTCTTATCTCACTCGATTATAAATGTAACCTAACTATTATCCTTACTCACCCATAGAAAGCATATACTAATATGTAAATGGCTGTAAGTTTTCCGAATAAACAAAATTAAATTAAATTAAAAATAAAATTATGAAAATGCACGGGAGAATGAGGGCAACTGAGGGACGATGAGGTTATCCTTTCCTGATTGGTTACCATCCGATACGAATGATGGCGTCGTGCGGGAGTGTACGTTCCTGCTACTGGCTGCTGCATCTTATGTTTCGTCCTAAGATCGAGCCATCTCGACGGTAGACCAGCGTTGGCGTTTCGCATCACATTTATTAATTTTCTATTCTCTATATTTGTATGCGACTAAATGATTTCATACTAATATATATACTAATATACTAAATGGGTGAATCAACTTTTTTATGTCAATAGTTGCCATGGTTACTGTCCCCTGGGTCTCTTTTAAAACTGCTATTCTGTGGGTTTAAATACACTAAATGTGGGGTTTCTTTGCCATTTTCAATCCCTTCCCTAATGAATCACTTTCTAAGCGTCTTAGAATTCCATATTGTAACAGGTTTTCTAAGAAACCCCTCTCATTTTGTCCCCTGGAAAACGGGACAGAATAACAACAAGAAATAGTTGATTGACCCAAATAATATTATTAATCAGAAATTTTATTGGGTAACATAAGGAAAACCTTGAAACTACATATAAATCTTGGTAGGAACAATCGATAGCGTCAACTAACTTTTCCACTGGCGATGTTTGTTACTCAAACAAGTATAATTGATTAATATTCCTGATCTCCTGATCCCGCAGTCAAACTGTACTCCAGTATTGTGGGACTGTTTTTATTTATTCAATTGTATTTGTTCTCAATAAATAAATAAATAATAATAAATAAGCTAAAACGGCTCAGCCAATTTGCATGAAATTTGACACACATATAGTTTAGAACCTAGTTTAGGTTGTAGGCTACTTTTTATTCCGGAAATCATCCCTTCAGGGGGTAATATGGGGGTGGCAGTTTAGTATGAAATCCCTTGCTGACGAAGTCGCGGGTACAAGCTCGTATTATTATAAGAAAAAGTGTGAAACAAAGAGAGGTAGTGACCTGGTGGCCAGCAGCACGAGGTCGGCCGGGAAGAACTGGTTGTTGAGGACCTTGACGACGTCGCCGACGGTAAGCTCGGACCAGCGCAGCGTCACCCAGCGTCCCTCGCGCAGCGCGTCTGTGCGCCGGTTGTTGGTCTCGCCGTCGGCTCGGTGCCGTTTCTACAACGTTTACACAATTTAGAAGTCGCGTGGACTACGCAATAATAGACTCCGCGTCAACGTCTAAGGCCCGGTTCCTATATCCACGAAACGCCTCGTTTTGCCTACGGACGGTTGATTTTTGACATTTGTTCCATAGAGAATCTGTCAAATTTTAACCGTCCGTAGGCAAAACGAGGCGTTGTTTGGATATAGGAACCGGGCGTAAGTGATAAAGCAAAGCATATTTTATTCCTTAACAGTTTACAACTTAAAGATCTTCTACTATCTAAAGTCCCGCGCCTTCACATTTCAAAACGCTTTAATGTATTTAAAAAGCACCACCAACACTCTCAACACATGTATGCGTGCTGAGACAGCCATCAACTATGCGTTGAGAGTGTTGGTGGTGCTTTTTAAATAATAATAAAAAAATTGAAGCGTTTTGAAACGTGAAGGCGCGGGACTTTAGATAGTAGAAGATCTCTACAACCCGAAGTCTCTGTGTAATAAGAGAATTTCAAAAAACCGGCCAAGAAGCGAGTTAAACTCGCGTGGAGAGGGTTCCGACCCTTGATTATTTTCAATGACGTCATTTTCAAACCGTTTCACAAGATAACCTCTTTTATATGATAGATTACAAATACCATGGACTTCTTAATCATTTTCCTATAATCTATAAGTCAATAACTATCCTCCGTATTTTTTCCAAAATTTTAGGTCCAGTAGTTTCACAGATAAGGGGGGGGGGGGGGATGGTCATTTTTCGCCTATTTTCTTAAAAAACTCGTAAAGTACTGACCAAAATAGAAATGAAAAAAAAAATTGAGATCCTCGTGAAAGTACTTTCATTTGATATGTCACACGATAAAGTTTGAAAAACTTCATTTTTTTTTTCAAATTTGTCCCCAAAAATAGGGTCTATGTTTAAATTTCATTTATTTTCATTACACGCCCGTCTTTGGGTCACAAGCTTGCATATACGTACCCAATTTCAACTTAATCGGTCGAGTAGTTTCGGAGAAAATCGACTGTGACAGACGGACGGACAGATACTCGAGTGATCCTATAAGGGTTCCGTGTTTACCTCTTGAGGTTCGGAACCCTAAAAAGAGTTTTAGTTATAATATTGGTTGTAAATTGTTTAGAAATACACTTTGCGTTCGGCTCGCCATCTAGCTTCAAGTAGCGGAGCAACTGCTGCCATCGTCCGCGCAAACGTTCTACTGCTGCCTTGGGCCCTAATTTGTCAGTATGTATGCGCCCATTTGAAAACAATATCGTGATATTATTGTATCAAATTAAACAAAAATCGTAACTAGCCACATAATTGTTTTTTTTTATCAAGCTATCTATATCTAGCAATTGTCAATGAACTATCAAAATATTATCTTCTCTCGCGTAAATACGAAACGTCGCTTTGCAGATTTAGGGATTTTCTTAATTTCGGCATTATTCATACAAAATTCGAACGATGACGAGTTCCCTGGTTTCTTCATCGATTTCACCATCAGATCTTAAAATACACAGCATACAATTTTTTCGTTCCTATATGTAAAGTAAGAGTATAGCAGGACACAATATATAAGGCGCGCAGCGAAGCACTTATGACGCGGAGTCTGTTATTGCTAACCCCACGCGCCTTCTAAGTTGTGTAAACCTGTAACTCACGTAGTCCTCGACGATCTCCTTGAGCGCGGAGACGAAGAGGATGAAGCAGAGCGGCGTGAGCGTGGTCCAGCGGCCCGTGGGCGACACGTCGGGGATCTGCTGCAGCAGCGCGATCAGCAGGAAGAAGCAGTTGGAGTAGCGCCGGAACTGCTCGAACAGGAACAAGGGCAGGAACGACACTATGCTGCGGAACGTACAATGAATAATACAAATCGTATTGTATTACTACTAGGGAGCAGAGGCGTCTCTCGCCCAATAGCGCCCGTATGCAAACATTAACCCTAGCGCCCCCTAAAGTGGGGCTCCGTAGCGAGCGGCGCTTGGCGCCCCTAGGACCGCTGCGCCCGTGTGCAAAGCACACCCTGCACCATAGGTAAAGAAAGACGCCTCTGCTAGGGAGCAAAATGGTATTTTACCGCGAGTGCGGATTGAATCCAGGGCGACGCGAATATTCCAGAATAGAATCCTATATGATGGTAATCTCACCAGCTCTCTTTCTTAGTGAATACATCAGTGCAAGAACTGCTGTTTGGCGACAACAATGTCTAGCGAATGCATTATACTATACAATTACTACAATATTGAGGTGGTGTTAAAGAGGCTTACCGATTACAGTTCATATTCATGATTGCATGCCATATCAGAACTTCTAGTGAAAAAAAAAACTTTGTACTTAATAGAATTGAGCTAACGAAACTAAACAAATATTTGGAAAACGTTCAGGCTTAGGCAAATTTTTGAGAGAGTCCTGATAATCTGACTTCAGATATCACTACACCTGCCTCGTTAATCCTCGAGTCTCGATTGAACAATTATTAAAGCAATTTTGTTATACAGTTACCGACAAATGAAACAGCAGGCAGGGGGTGGCCAGAAACAACAAAGTATTGATTTCGGGCTGGCTACCGATTAAAAATAGATGAAGTAAACATTACTGTTGCTTTTAATATGAAAATACGTTTTACTGTAACGTTCCTAGTGATATTATTCTAACACATTTCGGGCTTATACAGCTCTCGATTCTAATTCTTCGTTTACCACCCTTGATACACAATGTACAATTTAACCAGTATCATAAAAGTAATCTTTAATCATAGATTACCGTGTAATTTTGATTACGTAACGTTTATTTACGTTACACTATACAAATAAGTAATGGGCATCAGGTTCTGGTTCATTGAGTCGATTCTCTAAGGCTGCGTTCCGAATCGCGCTCAGAGCGCTCACAGCAGCTTGCATCCTTTTTAGGGTTCCGAAGTCCACAAGGAACCCTTATAGTTTCGCCATGTCCGTCCGTCCGTCCGCCCGTCCGTCTGTCCGCACTATTACTCGGAGATGCTTAGTCTCAGAAAATAAAATCTTGTTTTTTTTTTTATAGGGTACCTCCCCTACTCGTAAAGTGGGGATGTAATTTTTTTTTCTTGCGTACCCCATGTTGCGGCATATCGTTGAATAGGTCTTAAAAAAATATTGTGGGTTTGTTAAAACCATTTTTTGATTAACTGATGCGTTTGTGAAATATTAAGCTTTAAAGTGCGATTTTTTGTTAGAGTCACGTGTCCCCCCCCCCCCTGCCAGCTAAATGGTGGTATTTGGATGGCTGAAAAAAATCACGGTTGTGGCATATATAACGTAGTTGAAAGGAAAACTATCACAGCTAAGTAGGCTGTACAAACTTACGAGTCATAGTCGACCAACATATGAAATGATTAAAATACCAATGATTTTTCTCGAGCGGCAGGGGCGTCGGACGGGCACGTCATACCACAGGCTAGCTAGATGCTAATAAGTCTTAGAAAGGTACTGTGGGTATCCTCAACTTCGGAACCCTATACTTTGCGCGTGGCCCGACACGCACTTGGCCGGTTTTTATTCCTCTTAGGAATCGCCTTTCAAGAGGAAAAAGGATGCAAGGTGCTGTGAGAACTATGAGCGCGATTCGGTACACAGCCTAAACTGGCCCAGAATCAGCGCGGAGCATGCCAGCGGACCCTGCCATAACATAAGCCACCAGGCGGTGACATCAGATAATGCCCTGGCAGAACGCCAGCGATGAAATATTTGTCGCGCGCGTAAACACTCCCGGCAAATCTGAGCATTGTTTACTGACTGAAGGGCGATAAAAAATCTAAAATCGATTGCCCCGAATCCACGAGTAATCAGTAAATTATTGGCGATATCAAGTTGGAAGAATAAGCGAAATGAGCTTTGTTTTCTCGAATGGATTTGAAAAGTTCATTCATACGCGATGCTATTTAGCTGACGAATATCGCTAGCCGGTTGCTAAGTAATATCAGGTTGAAGACCAATGTATACTTACAAATACCTACATGTGTATCCATCCGTACTTAATATTATAATTGGTCTGGAGATAGTTTGAGACGGCAGAACCAGAACATCTAACGCGAGAGACATTGACTTTGCAATATTCTCAATGATGTTGACATTCCGAGTGACATTAATAAAAATCAAGTGCGGGTAGTTCGAACCACCCGCGCGACAAGACAAATATGCTGATACCGTCACTTCAGTCTCCTCGTGACCACGGCCGCTGCATCGCGGCCGAAACGTCAAGATAAAATATAAATAGTTTCTTACGCGATTAAGTCCCGGTTATAGTGTGTGAAATGATGATGATGATGATGTACGGTCACCAGCAGAAGTGCTTACGCTATTACTATTCGCTAGTCAATTGGATCGTGTTTAGATCATTTAGATTTTAGAGCTCTTCTATTGCGTTGCTACTGCACTTAGCGGGGCGGTTGTAAGTACGTACACCCGTGCAAATGAAAACCCGTACGGGCGGGAAGCTAGTTTTAAATAACTATATGTTTTTACCTATACTTGGCGGTGGAGACTTTATTTGACAGGAACTTTTGGGGCTGCGGCTGGTTGACGAATATGATCCGGTTGGGTCCCTCGCCCGGCGCGCCGTCCGACAGCCCGGACGTCGTGGCCTCGTCCTCATCTGGACAGAGGAAACACACATTGACATCGGACACACACAAACCATAGAGCTTCTTTAGTCGGAATTACAGTACGACACTAGTTTCGTGTAACTAGAATTCCGTTGCGGCGCTCGGTCGGACACTGGCATACTAGTTAGCTCAATCAATCAATGAATATATTTTTCTTTCTTTCCTTTTTTTTAATCAATCAACCAATTGAATCAATGAGCCTGTAATCCTGAACGATTAGGTATATTCGGTTTTTTATAAAATGCATAGGCCTCCTCTTACAACTTCCACTGTATTCTGTCTCTCTCAACTCGTCAGCTCAACGGCCCCGCGCAATGCAATTCTAGTTGCACGAAACTAGTGTCGCGATTTAAACCCGGCTTTACTGTTTGATCCAAATGTATCGCTATAACACACGACGCCTCTAAATATGTTTCGTGTGTATTAAACATAATCAGTTGCACCGATCTGATTCAAATTTTTATTTAGCAACTCCGCAGGAAAATTAGGATTTGCTCCTTTCAATTTCCTTTTGCGAATCATTCATTATTCCCCTTCCAAAATCATCAGAAAAAAAAGAATTTTCCCAATCATCACTGTATTCAATTACAATCGTCTTGCAATGGACTAAAAGCGTGTATCGATCGGAAACACGTCGGCCGATCGAACAACTAACCCTTGATTAGACCATCTATTATTCAACTCGCATGCCGCCGGTGATGTGCAAAAGTACCTAGCCAACGAAAGAAGCAAAAGCTTTGGTTGTTATTTTTATCATCCTGACTAGGACTGATGGCCGATGGGGCCGGAAAGTTCTCGAGTGGCGTCCGCGAACCGGGAGACGAGCTGTCGGTAGGCCTCCGACAAGATGGAGCGACGACCTCGTGAAGGTCGCGGGAAACCTGTGGAAGCTAATAGCATAGGACCGGTCTGAGTGGCGAGCCTTGGGGGAAGCCTATGTCCAGCAGTGGACGTCTTTCGGCTGAAATGATGATGATTATCGTCCTCCAAAATGTCTGTCATCCTATAAATACTTTGATATGGTATATTTATAGATATAGTTATACATGGTGGGTCAGAAAATATGGCAAATAATTAACCCACAGTATCGGCTATCGATTCTAAGTATATTGTATAGGTCTTTAATTTTTTTTGAGCTTGTAAAAAATATATATTTTGTATAGGATTCAGGCGTCGCTCACACAACCAATCCCATATACAATTTATTTTTTTACCAACTCAAAAAAAATTAAAGACCCATATAATATACTTAGAATCGATAGCCGATATGGTGGGTTAAATCTTTGCCATATTTTCTGACCCACCGTGTATATGACGTTGAGCTAAGCAACTAAAGCAACATTGAGGAAAGAGCAACTGTAATTTTTATTTAAAGTTATCACTTTGCGGTACCCACGCGGAACGGAACCGCACACATCCGATTTAAACTGGTTTTCGTCACACAAAAAATTTAAACTTTTATTTCAATCAGTACTGAGCATGTAAGAAGCATCCTTTTAATCTGACGACCTGTTTTGAATAAAATATCTTCTCATGAAGTGTTCAATCAATTAACGCAACCATTTTCGGCCACTATACTAACATACCTCACTACTATTGTATTCTGCATGACACCATTGTATAACATATGTAAGCATGATCTTTATTTTTATACCTGGTCTACTTCCATCGTGTGGCACACGCTAATTATGTAACAATGTTTACGAAATGAGTTGTTAATAAGGTTATAGTACATTACAGACCTAGGGTGGTGAATTCGTACATGTCCCAGATCGCAGGTTTCTGTGGCCCGAACCGAAGGTGAGGGCCATAAATATGCGATCTGGGGCTTTACGAATTACCGCCCGTGGTTTGTCAAAAGTTTTACATCTTGCCTTGGCCAAGAAGTGAGATTTTCTCTCCGCGTAGCGGGCAGAAAATCCCACTTTACGGCCATGGGTGATGTAAAATTATTTTCATTGTAATTCGTAAAGCCCCAGATCGCATATTTATGGCCCTCACCTTCGGTTCGGGTCACAAACAGCTGCGATCTGTAATGTACTATTAACCTTCCGTTTTTAGCTAAAATACGCGGCATCCGTCGTGTTTGTGACAGCGAAAACATTAACTGAAACAATAAGTTTTCTATCTATAGTATAGGAGTCTAGGTCTAGGTCAAGGACATTTTAACAGACGTTTTCCTAAAGTGGCTGACTTGCAACATAGCCGCCAAGTTGTCAATTCAGAAGACAATTTATTTTATTGGTAGCAGAGTTATGTGAATTATAGTTTGTTAAGAGGGTTTATCCTGAAAGTTGGCAACGTCGCATATAGCTGTAAAATGTTTCGCTGTTTTCGTTAATTTACTGAATTAAAGAAGAAGTTATCATTCTATGGTTGAATGACGCGTCTCGTTTGTTGGTTAAGCATTCAAATGATAAGATTACATTAAAACGCATGGAAAATGCGATGGAGACTGTGTACACATTTTAAGCACAAAATGCGTTTTCGTGAGAATTTCCGAAGGCGATATCGTGGTTTTAGGGTCGGATTTTTTGAAGTTAAATTGCTGTTTAGGAGAGTTAAAGTCTTCGTTGAGTGCACTGCAGAGCAAAACATTTTTTTTGTTGAACAGTTATTTTATAAGAACTCTATGTTTCCATGGTATTTTACGAAAAACATCGTCAGAGCTATCTTTCAGGTATAAAACAAGCATTATATTGTACTATAACATTTTATTTAATGCATTTATCTGACAAAGTAAATGGTCTTAAAGTGCACCGCAGAGCAATAATTTCGAAAATGTTACATTTAATTTAAAAAAGACACTACTTTTAAATGTCTAAATCGGTCCAATTCAGTATTTTTTTTTAATATGTATTAAAAGGTTTTTATGAACGTTGTATACAAGTTATGAAGGAACAGATATTGTTTAACAGGCAGAATTTTTTTTTTGCCCGTTAAATGATTTTAGTTACTTATTACGAATTTTTTAAATGCACCATTATAACCGAGCGCGCAAACGTTTTACGATCAGTTCACGCCGGGCCATCCCAGAGTGAGGACGTATCGCTCGCTCGCGCCGTCCGCTCCGACACCGAGGTCAATGCTCGTTTCGCGTCGGCATTGCTTACTCGTAGCGCGACTGATACGAATTGATACTTTGGTAAGTATTTGTTAGTTTGTAAAAACCCATGTAAAATTACGTTATATTATATTAATTATTACATGACATTTAGTGATTAGACGATTTGATGTAACAATATTCAAATGTCTTCTATTAATTAAACTTTTCAGAAATGGGTAACAAACGCAAGCGGTACGGATGTAGCAACACATTCAAATCTTTGACTATCGCCAGAAAAGTAAAAAGGTAAGTCACAGTTTTTCGGTCATTAAATGAATTAAATGCCCATATTCGGCAAAAAACATGGATGCTAAACAAGCAATAGCAGAAAAGAAAATTAATTTTTGGAAAGTTATGGTTCCGTTAATACCAACCACGACTGGTACTATCAGATCCAAGGTCAACTGCATATCAGGTAAGAATTAAATTTGTTATGTTACTATATCATAGGTACCTATATATTTACTAGGTAGATTTAAGTTTTTATGGTTTTACTTACAAACGTCATTATTTAACAAATGTCATTATTTTCAGCAAAAAAAAACATATGTCTGTTTGCGGTCTGGACAGGGCAACAATTTCCATTTAAGACGGCAAAAAATTCCCGAGACAACGCCTTTTGGGAACCGAAAATGAAAACCAAGCTCTTGGATTTTTATGAAAAGTGTCTTTTGCCCGAAATGATTGATCCCAGAAAGAGGATATAAGGGACACACGTTTTTGAAATAAACTATGTTCTTGTTTCCCTTTTTATTTATTAACAAGTTTTTACCTGGGACGTGACACATCTAATGCACTCGAACACACAAACACACTCAATCACACAGAAACAGACAGACAGGCAGATAAGCAGTTATTTATGATATATATATATATATATATATATATATATATATATATATATATATATAAAACAAGAAACTGACTGACTTACTGACTGACTGACTGACTGATTGATTAACGCAGAGCCGAAACTACTGGTCGTACAGAGCTGAAATTTGGCATGCAGGTTCGTTGGGAAACGTAGGGGAGCACTAAGAGAGGATTTTTGGAAATTCCCCCTTTAAGGGGGTTGAAAGTTTGTATGAAACTTCTAAACCGCTAGATCTAGAAACATGAAATTTAGCAAAAAGGGTTCTTTTACCACGTATGTGAGCACTAAGAAAGGATTTTTGGAAATTCCCCCCCTAAGGGGGTAAAATGGGGGTTGAAAGTTTGTATGAAACTTCTAAACCACTAAGCTTGAAAACGTGAAACTTGGCAGGGATGTTCCTTTTATAACATAAATGAACGTCAATAAAGGATTTTTGTAAATTCCCCCCTTAATAGGGTAAAACGGGGCTTGAAAGTTTGTATGTAACTTCTAAACCGCTAGACTTAGAATTTCATGTTTATAGAAACATGAAATTCGGCAAAAAGGTTTCTTTTATGACATAAATGAGCACCTACGGAGGATATTTGGAAAGTGCCCCCTTATAGGGGTAAAAAGGGGGTTAAAAATTTGTATGTAATAGTAATAAGTTACATTACATACAAACTTATATATAAACAACTGAATGAAACATGAAATTTAGGAAAAAGGTTTATTTTATGACATAAATGAGCTATAACAGATATTTTTTGGAAAATGCCCTTTTCTATGGAGGGGATTAAAATTTTGTATGTATCTTCTAAGCTACTAAGTGTAGAAAAATAAACTATGTTAGAATTTCCAAAAAATCCTTTATTAACGCAAACGCAATTTCATGGAAAACGCTGCATAATCCCTTTAGGTGATAACAAAATGAATGGATGGAGGAATTGTTCCCATATAAAAATGGTCCCACATAATGTGTTATATGGAAAGCTATTTAGAGGGATACAGTATTAATCTTTATCAACTGAAATTGGATCAATTGGAATCACCTCAAGCATTTCATGCACTTTATGATTGCCATTTACACCATGCAATTTAAATGAATATCTTAGGAGTTATCGTAAAGAAAATGAATTCAGCGCGTACTTAGCTGACCCGCGAGCTGAGCGGCCTTGTGGTTGGCCATCTGCATCCGTTTGCGATGCTTAATAGTCCGAGTTCAATATGAGTGGCGCGCACAATCGAGTCCCGGGGAAGGAACCCGGCTACATATAAGTTCGATTTACACGGGTCCAGTGTTTATCCCGGAAGAACGCTTAGATCCCGCGGGAACGCTAAAACCTAATTCCACGCGGACGAAGTCGCGGGCAAAAAGCTAGTAATTGATAACTATTAGTATGGTAATCCATTAAGTAATCTAAATTATTATTTACTAGCTTTTGCCCTCGACTTCGTCCGCATGGAATTCGTTTCTCGCAATTCCCCAGGGAACTGTGCATTTTTCCGGGATAAAAAGTAGCTAATGTCCGTCCCCAAGGTTCCAGGTATCTTCATACCAAAATTCATAAAAGTCGGTTCAGCGGTTTAGCCGTGAAAGCCTAACACACAGACAGACAGAGCTACTTTCATATTTATAATATTAATATGGATTTTACCACTTGGAAAAAATATGTGCAAAGTTGCAAACCCAATTTTATTTATGTAGCTACTTGTTTTTTTAAGTTACTTTAACCCGAGGTGGAATGTAATATGACACCTAATTAAGCAATTTTCTACTTTCACTTTTCAAAAATAGAACATTTTTTATGAAAATTCTGTATATGAAAATGTATCAAGACTAGTTGGGCAACCTGCTAAAGCGCTCACACCTTACGCACACAGAGAGTAAAGAAGTGTGCGTTAGTGTTTCGCCGATCATAGCGTCCGCGCAAGTTATGACTTGAACGAATTTGTGTACACAGTCTTAAACATTTCATGTTCCCAGATTAATTCTTGGAATCCATACTTAAGGTTTTATTCAACCATAGACCGACAATTCATATTTTCATTCAGTAATATTCATAAATTAATGAAAACAATGATTTATTTGACAGCTATTTGCGATGTTGCCAGCTTTGGGAGTAAACCCTCTTAATTGGCTATGCATTTTTCATAGTTATTCAGGTTGGGATGTAACGAAGTTGTGGTCCACGCTCGTGAACGGGTGATGTCTGTGTGGTTCCTGGGCATGCTTGAAAGGACGTCTGCAAATAATATTACGAATACGAAGTCAAACATTTTAAGCGATGACGACGATGAGACTTCATGATGTTTTTATTGACATGTAGTAATTAATTAGACATGCATGATTATCCTATACTATTAAATGAGCAATATTTGTATATATATACTAGAAGAACTTGCGGACTTTCTGCGTATGAAAAAAAATAGCTTACGTGCTATTCTCAGACCTACCGAACAACATACACTCCAAATTTCATAAGAATCGGTCGAGCCGTTTCGGTTACAAACACTGTGACTGTGACACGAGAATTTTATATATTAGATATGAATATATACCTATGTATATATATTTGTAATCGCGTTCTCGAAAACGGCTCTAACAATTTTGTAGAATTACTAATTAGATTACGGGGGTGAGAAATCGATCTAGCTAGGTCTTATATCTGGAAAAATTCGTTTTTAGGGTTCCGTACCCAAAGGGTGAAAAACGGAACCCTATTAATATGCCTCCGATGTCCGTCCGTCCGTCCGTCCGTCTGTCTGTCACAGGGCTCTATCTCTTCAATGGAAATAGCTAGAGATTTGAAATTTTCACAGAATGCGTGTTTCTGTGGCCGCTATAACAACAAATACTAAAAAGTTAAAATATATCTATATAAATTGGGGTCTTCCTTCATACAATTAACTGTTTTTTTCTTCGTCTCATTTCAAGCGCTCTATCTAATGAACCATTATTGTTAGACACCTGAAGTTTTCACTAAATACGCATTATTAAAGCCTCCATCACAACAAATACTGAAACGGTCAATAAGTTTATTCCCAATGCGGATTTTCACACAGGAAAGTTACGTATTTTTTCGAACGTCGCTCTTTACGTACATTAATACAATAAAATTTTATAAAAATAAAAAAAAAATGATTTTCTGACTCTAAAACAATAAAAAAATTGAAAAACTGAAAAAAAACTCAATAAGTATAAATCAACAAGAAAAAAAAAGTGTGTCATAGAGACGCTCAGTTGTACGGAACCCTACATATGCGATTCCGCATTTGACTGATTTTTAGCTATTTTTTACCGGTCGCCCCAAGCATTTTATTATTTTTGTCAATTTGAAACTTTTACATCTCTGAAATTCAAAAACAGCTGTCATTACGTCTCGTCGACTATAGATAGCTCGAGAGCGCCCCCTTTCCATGTCTCGTTCCAATTGCAAGATTGCTCCGTCAAGACCGTATGGTTTTAATTTTCAGTGTAACATTATTCAGTGAAAATCAGACGATATGATCGCTACTAACGATGTCGGCAAAATTGGAACTAATTGGCGTTTCGTAATCGTACCTATATAGTAAAGTGTTGTAGATATTTTTCCAACATCGTGTGTATACATCTCTTTGTTAGTCGACTGTACCTATCCAAAGCCGCTGATGGTGCAGTTTTTGTACCATATAAATAACAATCAAACATTACCATGTCTTAAGGGGTGGGGAAGCAAAAGCAAATTAACCTCAAGGCCAGCCAGCTGCATGACTAGATAAGGATCTCTGGAAGGTCTGCGAGGCGAGTAGCCTAACCGACTCGAGCGTCGGCCTTGGCGGACCTTGCTCGCCAAACAGGGTTCGTTTGCGTACCTAGTATCTATCTAGGTTTCCACGTTAGACGTTAGTTTTATAGCAATAGGTTTTTGGTATGCGCTGAATCGTTCAAATAGAGTAATGACGACAGGGTGAAGAAATAGAAATTCTAATTAGTCCGTCAGTAAGGTAATAAAAAAATAATGGATACGTATTTTTTGTTTTATCAAATTAACAAAGAATGACTTAAGTTAAAACGCATTAAAGTTGGAGAGTGGGGGAATACTTTTCACTAATCTTCTTGATAGACTAAGGGAAAAAAGGAATGACGACACGTATTTTTTCTTTTTTCACGTAATCAAACTTATACGGATTGAGTTGAAATGTCGCGTGACGTCACGGTTAGGTACAATTTATACCTACCTAACGGTGACATAGTTAGCCCCCACTCTCCAACTTTAATGCGTCTTAGTCATTCTTTATTAATTTGATAAAACAAAAAATATGTGTCTAATATTTTTTTATTACCTGACTGACGGACTAATTAGAATTTCTATTTCTTCACCCTGTCGTCATCCCTATTTACAGTATTCTGTTAGGTTAGGTGCCTAACTTTGCCTTATATCCATAGGTATCCATATTCCATATTTTATTTTAATATTATAAATGCGAAAGTAACTCTGTCCACTCTGTCTTCACGCTTCAACCGCTGGACCGATTGAGATGAAATTTGGCATGGAGATAGTCGGGGTCCCGGGAAAGGACATAGACTACTTTTTATCCCGGGAAAACACTTATTTCCCGCGGGAACCCGATAGCCGAAATCCACGCGGGCGAAATCGCGGCCAGAAGCTAGTTGTATCATAAAGAAATTTTGCCACCACGAAATTTTATAGCCACTTCTAGCGATGACGATTTAAATAGTAAGCGATAAGGCACACATAATGGAGTTTCCATTTTAAATCGAGATTCAAACACTTTAAGCGTGACCAAAACAGCATGCTGGCACGCCGTTTCTATTCCTATCATTCACTCGAAACTAAATTAGGTAGGTACCTTTGTTTCAAGTCCTTGTCACCTCGTTATTGCTAGACCAAGAAGAGATACTAAATTCGCAGGTTATTAAACTTTTATTGTAATGTAAATAAAATACTTACCTACCTAACGGTCCGTGGATCTGCCTACATAGTACCACAGAATAAGTAATAGTAATAACGTACAGAAGGCCGACTGCTAACAAAAAACCGGTTTTGTTGCACTGTGCGCTCCCAAATTGGCCATCTCTTTCTATCACATCCAGCGCGCTCTTTCGGAGGCCACGCCCTAACGCTAGGGCTGGCGCACACGAGAACATATTAAATGATGCGTCTATATAGTATTAGTCCATAGGTTAAGTAGAATAGTCTTATTAACAAAATATATATTTAAGTTAAGTTAGTTATTTTTTTTTATTATTAAAAACACTCGTCTACACAGATGCTACAACGTAATTTACTATTAAGTTATCACATACTTTATCTATCAATTTATGAATTTGCTAAATTCAAAATTAAGACACAGTCACACAACTGCATTATCATAATATACTAGTCGTTGTCCGCGACTTCGTCCCGAGTACATAGACAATTTTAAAACTGTAACTTGTTATTATGTGCTCTGTTGGTGTCCCGTATAAATAAATAAATAAATAGATAGACCCAATGATACTATACTATACTGTACATGATAGTTATTGTTATTATTCTTATTGAAAAAATAAAAAAATGGATTGTCTTGAACTACTTCCATACCAAATTTCATCATTTTACTCTTTACCAAATCCAATCATTTTAGTGTTGTAGCACATTTGAGTCTTGCGTCGCGACGTAGGTACATCAAGAGAAAACGCGCGCGCGTGCATTCGCAGTGCGCGGCAACCACTAATCATCACGCCACGGTGCGAAGCCGGCGGTACTTGTACCTATCGAGCGCCTGACTGTACTTACAGTCTTCTCTGCTCTGCGCTGCGCTCGCCGTTACTTTTAATTTAACCGACTTCAAAAGAGGAAGAGGTTCTAAATTCGTCGGAATCTTTTTACATGTGTAAAAGTTCACACAACTTAGAAGGCGCGTGGATTAAGCAAAATAACTCTATGTCAACGGATTAAGTGCTTTGCCACGCGCACGCGCCTTCGTAGTTGTCTCGTGCTGTAGGTACTAGCTTTTCCCCGCGACTTCGTCCGCATGGAATTCGGTTTAGCGCTATATTCCCTGGGACTCGAACTATCTCTACTTATCTATATATCTCCTACTTACTAAATTTCATCTAAATCAGACCGGCGGTTTACTGCCAACTTTGGCTACCCCTGCCACCAGCCAACGACCACTGTTTGAGGTGCATCGTGTACACCCATAGACATAAATAATACTTCGTATGGACCCGGCCTAACGTTGATACATGTCATGTTTCCCAACTTCATTGGTGTCCAATCCAAAGTTAAACTTATATCGTGACACTAAAGCTGGGTCACATTTTTTCAACAACGAGACGAGTTTTTAGATACTGTGAAACAGTTTCGAAAAAAGTTTTTTTAAAAACGCTTATTGTCACGCACGCTCGGTGACAGAACTTTGGATTGGACACCGTGGAAGTGGGGACATATTACGTGTACGTTAGACCGGGTCTATATTATTTACGTCTATGGGTACACCCCGACTTTCACTAATAAGAATTAAAAAAATTGCGCAATAATGTGCTTTTTATGTGCTATTTGTGTACCGAGAAATTATTTTTTGTGCTCGATTGTAACTATTTTTTTTTCTTTTTTGAAATTGCGGGGTGCAGCACGATATCGACCCACACCCCGCAGGTCCTAAAACCAATTTGTTAGAAACATAGTCCGTTAAGGTCAGTGTGGTGAAGGCAAGGCCCAAGGTCATCTCTGGAGAAAAATAAAAGTTACACAAAACACACTGATAATTATGAGGGAAAATCATATACTGAGGAAATCCATACTAGCAGTTTGAATAATTGCGAACATAGGTATGTACCTCCGTCTGTCTGTTACGCTTTCACGGCTTAACCACTGAAATTTGATAATAGGGATTTGGTATGTTAGGGAGAGACATGATTCTACTTTTCGGGTTTCTTTTCAATTAATTTTAAAATAAATATTCTATTTTTATGCTAGGTATACCAGCTTCTACTCGCGAGTCCTTCGTTTGACTGCGATAAAAACTAGCCATTTAACTTTCCCAGGACTCAAACTATCTCCATGCCAACACAACATCTAAATCGGTCCAGTTGTTGTGCGTGAAGAGGTAACAGAACAGACAGACAGACAGAGTTACTAACGCATTTATAATTACCCGATTGCGCCAGATATTGTATATTTATAATAATGTTGGAAAAACCTAAAATGGTTTATGTTACATAACTATAATAAATTTACGTTTATATTGTTAAGTTAATAATAATGAAAAAAAGGGTTATGTTTTTCAAATATTTCTTTGGCAGACTGTGTGTAGCCTAAAGCACCTAAAGTCTAAACGGCTCGATGGATTTTAGCTTATGAGGTGCCATTAGATTAGTCTTGATTGTGAGTGACACTGCTGGGTACATATCAATGTCATCGTAAAGCCAAAACCAAAAAAAAAAAAACATATCAAAGGTTTGTATGTAAAGTTGCGTTTCTTGATTTTTTCAAAAATCTAGTTAATTTAGTATGGATACATTTAATATAATAGCATCTGTTATGTACTCCGCCTCTTAGGTCTCCAGAAGAAGAACTCGGATGGTACGGTCAGATACTTTAATACAGGTAAGTACAATCTAATATATAAAATTCTCGTGTCACAGTGTTTGTAATCAAACTCCTCCGAAACAACTCGACCGATTCATATGAAATTTGGAGTGTATGTTCGGTAGGTCTGAGAATAGGACGTAAGCTATTTTTCACACCCACCCCAAAAAAAATCTAAGGCGGTACGAAGTCCGCAGGGTCAGCAATTTTTTATATAGAAAAAACACATGTGTTGCCGTCGCGGCTGTGCGGTGCAGTCTATCTAACGGGTCGGGCTCGGGCGGCACCGGGGGAGCTCGTGACGTCGTCAAAGGCCAGGTCGGCTGCCAGGTGAATATCACCAGTATGTGGTGTTGTTACTAACGGCAACAGCATCAAGTTAAAAATCTATGAGATGTTGGATAAAATCATTTTAATTATAGCAAAGCAGAATACCACTCTGATAACGTATCAACCTTATCATTAGTAACAAAAAGCAAACAAATACCATTTTTAATCAGTATTTGTTGTACAAGTAAACATCAACCACCATTCTAGATAGGGTATTTTAATGGTGATACCATCTAAAGAAAATAGGAAATTAATAAAAATGTAGTTAGTCTACACTAAGTTTCTCAATATAATGGAACTAGGTTCATTAAAACTGGATCAGATCTAAGGTGCCCTTGAGATACAAAATCCAATACAGTCAACATTCAATCTCATTTGATTAAAGCTAACCGCAGACGGAAGGAGCTAAATGGAAGCAAATTCCATCAAAAATGCAAAATCTATCACTGCTTTACGGATAGTCTAAATTCTTTTGCCATAAGGTTAAAAGTCTTCAATTTGATCCACTAAGTGTGAATCTTACGTAAAGCGCAGTAGCGAAGATTATATCTAAAAAGTTTAGTAAAGAGAATTATTGAACATTTATTTATAGTATTATTGAAAACATTTAGTGACAATTATGTTGTGCAGAGCTTCCAATGTTTCTAACTGTTGGGGCGTGCACCCCAAGGCAAATGCATGCATTCCCATTTTTCATACAAAATCAACCCAAGTAGCGATCAGTGTCAATAAATCAGGCATGTTTGAAAAACAAATTTTAGCTTCCCACCCTAAATTTTACTTTCTTGAGATAAAACCTTCACGTATTATAAGGATAAAATTTACAAGATTGTTTCAAGCTTACTACATGCACCAGTCACCAGGAACCATGTCGCTGTAACATTAATGAGATCTAAAATTTTACAAAATGTCTATTCTCCTGTAGTGGTGGATAAAGCCGTGATGGTCTAGTGGTGCAACCTCCACCTCCCATGCAGTGGGTCGGGGGTTTGAATCCAGCTCGAACCTCTTGAGTTTTCTTATGTGCGAATTTCAATTTAATTTACCACTCATTTCGGTGAAGGATAACATTGTGAGGAAAGTAATTCAAGGATGTGTGTGAAGGCCTCAATCCGCACTGGGCCCGCGTGGGGACGATAGCCCGAACCCTCTCGTGGTGAGTGCAAGTGACACAAAAGTAGAGACCTGTCTGTTACCTACTGCTTTTGTAGTCTGCTGAACTTTTCTGTTGTAACTTTAGCCTTGAGCCCTTTAGAATTTAACTATAGGAGAACACTTACGTTGGTTCATTTTGAGCACCATGGAGCGATAAAACCGAGTAAACGGCGCCATGATTCGGTCTCGGAGAGCCATTGAAATCCACAAAACTTGCTCAGCTGGTTCACTTCACAGTTACACTATATAATCCACACGCGCGGTCTCGCAAATTTGAACACCTCGACTAATATATACACTAATTTTGACACACATTATCACCTAAACTATTTCCGTAAAGAGAAAAACAGGCGTAAACAAGCTATTAGAAAAATATTTCGAGCTACCATCTTAATATTTCTAAACACTTCTTAATTATAAACTTTATGCTAGTTATCGCTCTGCTCTCACGGCGGTGTATATTGTAATGATATTTAATACAAAACTGAGTATTTCAGACATTATAAACAACCACCACTAAAGCAGGAGAGCCAGCGCTCTGACATTGGTGTATCGATATCGACCGGCTGGTTGCCCGCCTGTTATCCGTCCACGAGCAAAGGGAGGTATTCATCGATGTCGATAAAATAAATTTCATACTATACTTTGTTGACAATAAAGAAATATAGATTCCAAAGGGTGTGAAAAAAAGTAAATATTCTTTTAAACTAGCGGTTCTGAGACCTGTTTACCTCACTCGGTAGCCTATTTGTTTCATCTGGAGATGGTGATTGAATCGTGGGCCACAGTATCAGCTATCGATTCTAAGCACGTTTTTTAGGTTTTTAATTTTTTTCCAGTAAGAAAAACATTTTTCTTTGTATAGCCCAGTAATGGGATTGATGGTGTGAGCGACACTATACTATACGGGGTCAAGCAAAACGTCGTGACGATATTTTACCCACAGAATTGTGTCATTGTGTCTTATTTTCTTTTCTGTATCATTTATATTGTCTTCTGTGTTTTAAAACTTTGTTACGTTGTAGTGTGTATTTTTTTCATGTCAAAATAAATGTTTTGAGTTCTGAGTTCTAAGAATCAGTTATCGACTCTAGCATGTTTTTTAGGTTTTTAATTTTTTTTTAATTAAAAAAAAATACATTGTATTGGATTTAGGTATTGCTCACACCATTAATCTCATACTGGGCCATAGGTACTTATTTATTTTTTACCAACTCGAAAAATTAACCTTGCTTCTGTATATCCCGGAAAACGCATAGCTCCCACGGGAACACGATAACCGAATTCCACGCGGGCGAAGTGAAGGATATTTTATTTAAATCTTTAATTTATCTCGTTAGTGTATTCATGAATTTCATGATCGTAAACTTGAGTCGTCTTCTACTTCTCCTTTAACACATTGGTTGAAAACATAAACAAGTACTTAGTGATGAAAGTAAAATTTATGGATGTGGATGAAAAATCTAACCTAACCGAAGACTGGCTTCATGTAATAATTTAAGTCGTCATTGACTTTAAAGTTTCCAATCAAAACATATTCTAAATTGTCGATAGCTGATTTATTTACATCACTATTTTCTAGCAACATTCGCACTCTAGCGGAGACAGGTATAACTACTTTGACAGTTCAGTGTTGCCATAAGCAAAACAATGCTGCAACCATATGTCACAGAAAGTACCCATAAAATAAATAATAGGTATACCGAAACTCATTAAAAATGGGATAATTAATGGGAAAATTTACCTATTTTATTCTATTTTTAATCCCATTTTCCCGAGCTCGTGAGAGTTTTGGCAAATTCTCTCTTAGTACTTCCCACACACCTTAGTCCGTCTTAGTCCTTCTTAGTTCTTCACACTCCCCAAGGAATCTACATTCTACATGTCCAACTTCAGGTCTCCACGACCAGTAGTTTCGGCTGCGTGTTGTCATCAGTCAGTCAGTCAGCTAGTAACGAAAATTATTTTAGGTCAATAGCATGATTTGTGTGAAATATATTTGTCGTTATATTATATTTCATATCACTACTTATGTATAAAAATCGATTTTGGAAAAATAAAACACCCGACTGCATGCAAACATAATATACTTACCTATTAATCTTACGTGCTTACTCTTAAAATCAAGACGAATGTAACGACCCTCACAAGCTAAAACCCATGCATACATACACTCTAAACTAAAACTAAACACAAACCCTCCTTCTGGCGCAGTCGGGTAAAAAATGACTCGAGAAATTGCTGGATCGCCGATTTGGCTGATTCTTTTTAGGGTTCCGTACCCAAAGGGTAAGACTAGACTGTATTACTAAGACTCTATTTTGATAGTGGTAGGTACGTCCGGGGTGTACCATCGTCTTTTCTCGTTTACCAGCCGCCAAATAGCTGTTCGCACTGTTGTGTTCCGGTAGGGGGTTAAGGCAACTGGTGAAATTTCTGGCACAGAGGCATTCTTATAGGCCTCAGGGTAGGCAACGCGTAATATTCGTATTAAACACACTATCAACGGGACTTAATCACGTAATAGTACATTATTGCCGTGGCCGGGAAAGTAGGTCTTTGCAGGCTGAGTACTGGTTTAAAGGGCCGAGGCTTCACCGAGGCCCTTTAATATGTACGAGGCCTGCAAAGCCTTTCACGTGCCGAGGCTTATAGGTATAGTGCTTTTCTCAAAAATGAAAAAAAACCTTGATATTAGGTATTCATAATACAGCATTGACACGCACGCAAAGGTAGTCAAGTACTTACAACAAATCCAATGGAACGCCAGTCTTATTTCGTATTCACCGATATTTGACTTTAACAGACACACTAACACGGCAAGTTAAAAACTCGCATGTAGATTTCTCGTTTTTTATAAAAATCAAGACCTTTTATTAATTTTTAAACCAAACTAGTAAACTATTTTCATGAAATTTTGCTAAATAAATCTGATACAAGACAAGAACTCCCGCTCTTTATGGATCGTTCTTTTTTTAAATTCCGTTCTGAAATACATTGCGCTGTTTCAGACACGGATAAAAACGTTTGGTTTCGCGTCAATTGACAGATACAGAACATGCAGACTTGGCTGTTTGGGAATTCCTTCGCGTATTTATCAGTTTAAAAAAAAAGTATCTGTACGATAATGAAATTTCATACAACATTCCCTGCGCTTATACATGCCGCGGAAGTAAATTCATACAAATTTCCGGGGCATGCAGTTGAGTTTTTTTTTTTAATTTTTGACTGATCGTCAATGACGCACTTCGCCGTCTGATAGAAAGCGGACAATGACGAGTTTCCGGGCCATTTTTGAGAAAAAACTATTTATATTTTACCTCGACGTTTCGGCCGCGATACAACGGCCGTTGTCACGAGAAGACTGAAGTGACGGTATGACGGTAAGACTGAATACATATCGCAGCTGTTAAGAATCGCCAGGTGTATAAATCTGCCGTTGTTGAGCATTTGCTGGAATCGGGACCAAATCACTGAATAGAATTACATAAACCCAAGATTCTTTCCACTGAACGTCATTTCTACTGAAGAATGGTACGCGAAGCGGTGGAAATCAAAAACATCCTAACTTCAATAGGGAGGATGGTTTCAAGTTATCGACGTCGTGGAATCCAGTGATCAGCAAGCGTAAGGGACGAGATGCCCCTTCGGATAAATCTGCGGACATTGTTAGTGTTGTGTGCCGGCCTGTTGACATTCCGAGTGACATTAATAAAAATCAAGTGCGGGTAGTTCGAACTGCCCGCGCCACAAGAAAAATATGCTGATACCGTCACTTCAGTCTTCTCGTGACCACGGCCGTTGCATCGCGGCCGAAACGTCGAGGTAAAATATAAATAGTTTTTATATCACCCTTGGCCGTAAAGTGGGATTTTCTGCCCGCTACGCGGAGAGAAAATCTCGCTTTTTGGCCAAGGCAAGACGTAAAACTTTTGACAAACCACGGGCGGTAATTCGTAAAGCCCCAGATCGCATATTTATGGCCCTCACCTTCGATTCGGGCCACAGAAACCTGCGATCTGGGACATAAAATTACGAATTCACCACCCTAGGTCTGTAATGTACTATTACGCGATTAAGTCCCGGTGATAGTGTGTTTAATATGAGTGTGTATCGCGAAAGTTTGAGACAATGCATAATAATCGAAATCTTATGGTTTCTTAATGGGGGGTCATAGGATTTCGGTGTCCATGGGCCGCAGTGACCACTTACCATCAGGCGGGCTGTGCGCTCGTTTGCCTATACCATTAATATATAAAAAAAACTCCGCTGCCCGTCCGTCTGTCACCATCACCACCGTCTGTATCTCATGAACCGTGATAGGATAGACAGTTAAAATTTTTACAGATCTTCATTTGAGTTGTCATATCAATGCGCGGTACCCAACGATACGAATATATAAATAAATAAATAAATATAAATATCTTGGGACATTTCACACATATTGACCTAGCCCCAAACTAAGCAAAGCTTGTACTATGGGTGCTAGACAACGATATAAATACTTATATAGAGAAATACATACATATATAAATACTAAACATCCATGACTCGAGTACAAACATTCGTGTTCATCACACAAAGTTTGCCCCGAGCGGGACTCGAACCCGCGACCTTCGGAACAGAAGGCAGGGTCACTACCAACTGGACCAATCCGGCCGTCTATCTCGACCAATATACATATCCATTTTCTCCGCCACCCTCATCTTTTTTCTGGAGTGTGAATATCACGTCTCTGAATGCAAATCTAAATAAAATATAGTTATTACTTACTGAAATATTTAAAAAAAACGCCAACATCACCTCACGTAGGTATGTAGGTAGGCAATTCATGGACGCCTCCAACTTAACTTAACTTATACAATACAACTCGATGCTCATCCCCTGTATCTATTTTTTTCTCTAAATTAGCAAACCAATTCACGCTGTAAACTACCAAACCTACCATGACGTACCACATCGGTCGCTCGGCAGGGCGGAATCGACGTTCAGAGCAATCACAGCCGCCCGTTAGCCATTAACCGCCCAATTAACTTTGTGACAACACCGTTAACCCGGACTCTGGTGTTATTGGCGGTTAAAGCCGTGGAAACCTAGCGGTCGACCTCTCCTCTCATATGCTGCAAGTGAGGGGGACTTCAAATCTCGGCTTTAAAAAGTACTTAGGTGTGGTATAGATAGGTAAGTAGGTACATAAGTAGTAGTAAGGTACCTACCAGTATCAGCCCGTATGTACAGGCTTACACAACTTAGAAGGCGCGTGGATTAAGCAATAATAGACTCTGCCCCAACGGCTTAGGTGCTTCGCCGCGCGCCTTCGAAGTTGTGTCGTGCTATACAATTGCCTGTTGCCCGTATGTGGGCCAGGCCGTAGATTTTGCCACTTTTAGTATAGTGTAACTCTCCGCTCCTTTTTTCTTAACTGTATTAATTACTATATATTACTCAACTACTGCATTTTATTTGCAAAGAAATGGTGAACAGCGGCCACTGAAAATATTTCAATAAACTCATAAACTTGGAAAATTATACGACTTTTTTCAAAAAAAAAGGAATACGAAAATTTCATAGAAATCGCATATCGGCTTCGGTAAGGGTGCACTTAGAGCATCAGTAACATTTAAAAAATACATATTTCTGGTAATCTGCTTGTTTTGACGTTAAGCAAAAATAGTTGCCTATCCCCCTTTTAAATATCGTTTCGTGTATCCTAAGAAAGTACATTAATTTTTGTACATTTAAATAAAATTAACAAAACCATGTCTTTGCGCTATTCGTATTTGCGCATCCCATCATCTGCCCATTTTGTGGCGTTACATTGGCAGTATTTGTATTCTGAGTAGTGGCAACACCTAAGTTACTTACTCTATGGTCAATTAGGCAGCAGCGGCCATATTTTTGTCAGTTCGATATCAACTGTGTTCGGAGCGGAATGTGTCACTTTTTCTGCGGAGCGCATTTTTCGAGTTTTCAAGGAAAGTTATGAGTTAATATCTGTTATTGTTATTGCGCACTATTAAGTAAGGTGTGTGTAAGCTGTCAAGATTAAATTTACTTTAGAAAAGAGCTTATTTATTCTTTAATATTGGATATCATTTGCGCTACGATTACCCAAAAACGACATTATGCCACTTTGCGATATCAAGTGGCGTGAGAATTTGCGCCACTACTATTTGCGCTTCCAAATAAAAGTACATACATGCATGCACAGTGGTTTCGCTATGTAAGGTCAACCAAGTCAATTTTGATAGATCACTTTTTTATACCTCCAAAAAAATATCTAGGATGTAATGGATTATTTTCATTCCTCGGTTAACATTTAACAATTTACTATTTTGCAATCATTCAATATTAAATTTAATGTAAAAAAATCAAACAATGTATGCGCATCTTAACTATTTTGCGTCACTTTGTGCGACCGACTCGCAGAATATTTGCGCCACTGTTGCGCTATTTATGGCAAAATCTACGGCCTGACCCATGTATGTAATTCAAAGGCACCCAATCCGCACTGGGCTGGACCTATCTCAGAACCTCTCATGAGAATAGCTATCTCGTTGTTGTTAAATACCCTTTCTATAGAAAAGATATAGGAAAATAAAATGACAGATTACTTAGTCACATCTTTTTTGTTATACATCAGACGTTATGGCACTATTGAAATTCAATAATTTATTGAGAAAAGTGACACATACGGGAACTTTAACACGCCAGCAAATTAAATTAATCTACCAGCGCCATGCTGGCAAACCCGTGGACGTTGCATTGCACCGTGCGGTCCTCAGCTGATCCGCCGGGCCCGCGCTGGGCTACGACAGTGCGGCCGTGACCGCGCTCCTGGTGAGCGCATGTCAAGTTCATAGTAACGTGTGCATATAATACGTTCGTTCAGGCCCTGTCCGCACGGCGATTTTTCACCGCGCGAATTTTTACCCGCAATTCTGTAATGTACCTAACACACTGAAGGAGTGCCCGCATTTGCGGTTCAAAACAGCATCGAAACAAAATCCGTGGTTTGATACAAATTGAACGCGAATGCGGTACGGACGTGGCCTGTCCGCAGCTCCGCACTGGGAAACAAAAATCCGCTTAAGTTCGTGCTGCTGCTGCGTTGAAAAATTGGTGTGCGAACAGGGCCTTACGGGCAGAAGCGAGAAGAAATTCGAGATTGACATCCACATCCTCCACTCCAACCACCAGTCATTTTGATCATTGTAGCGTAGTGTAAAGTGGATGCCCTTTCGAAAGCACGTGGTGATATGCAGGGCTTCGCGAGGCCAAGACGAGCACTGCCGCATTCATTATCTCATTACCGAGGGCAAGCCTAACTGAACTGTTGGCTTACGTACGACCAAAGGCAACGGGAAGCGTTTTAGTATTTGGTAATACCTGCATAGATACCTAAATACTTTTCTCCGTCGTCGTCGTCGTCGTCGTTGTTGTTGTCGTCGTCACACAGGGGCTTTTTTCCAAACGTTACATAGGGAAAGGTAACTCTCACATCCTTATCGTCAACTGCGTTGAAATGAAACCGAACTTTAATTAGCTAGATTTAAAGTTCAATTTTAGCGTCGTGACGTTTTAACGTTCCCTATATCATAGGCCCTATAGCTTTTCAATGAAGTCCCTTTTTGTCCCGACCGATTGACGTTGTTCACGTGCACATTCACGGGCGCGTTCAAAAACAGCCTCTTTACACGCTCGTGTCCGTGAATGTCCTTTTGAACGCCGCACTTGTAAACGTACCATCCCGTGTGAATGCGCCTAACCCCCGCCACTCCTACTTATGTGTTTGTTTGTATTGTCTTGTCTGCTCCGCTATACAGATGAACCGCATGGCAGCCGATGAACAGTACGCAACGAAACATCAATCAACCCTATCTATACCAAATCAATACCAAAATATGCATTTTTGCAATTGAGGATTTAATTTAGGTCTTGTAGGTGTGTAATAAAATTAATAAGTCTATGTTGTTTATTCCAAAGGTTCTTACAAATAATGATGTCTTATGAAATTAAAATAAAGTTGCACACATTGAGTGTTAAAAAACAAACATGTACATGTTTTGTACGTATAACAACAGTGGCCCCAGGCCATTTATGAACATAGTAAATCATATACATTATCCTTCCAAAAGGCAACTAAATTATCTACAACCTCTGTGGCATAGCTTTCATCATAGTCCACACATACAATTTTCACCTTCTCACTTTGTTCATAGTCCCAGTCAGCTAGACAAAAGTAACATTTTTTCTTACCAGTTACATACATCAGTATTTGAATCTGAGTATTGCACTTATCTACTGGTTCACCATAACGTAAATAATATTTGGTACTACTTGGGCTTGTCGGGCATTTGATAGAAATGATGCTATCCTCACATATTCCGTCCGGTGAACCTGCAATAACTGGGTGCTGCTTCGAAATGAAAAGGCCACACTCCTGAAACTGCTTGCCAAGTGTCTGACAAACTGTCTGTCTTACTTTATCTTTTAAATATCTACCACGTTTCATAGCAACATTATCATAACATTTATTATTCCCCATAATAGTCTCTACCTGCGATGAAGTGTCGTTTAACATATCATATGTTAAACGATATGCCTCATACGCCAGAGATGCTGTAATTCGTCCCACCCGCAACTCATGCCACAGACGGTTTCGATTTTGTCCTCTTGTCTCTTCTTCAACCTTATTTATAAGCAAATCTGTAAGTGCAATCTTTCGAAGAAATTCATCACAATCATGTGTTGTATCATATTTACGTATAAGCTGACTCATTACAGCACTTTTTGCTGTATCTTGTGTTTGGTCTTTTTCATGAACAAGTTTCCTTTTCAATCTTCGTTTAGTAGTACCTCTCCGTTTGCTCCAGTAACATGTCTCAGTTGTTGGTTTTTCACTCTTGCGATGAAGCCACATGACGAATGCTAATGCATGCTTGCAAGTCCATTTGGTAGTTGAGCAGCCATGGCACTGCACAGAAACAATGCGCTTTTTTTCTTCATTAACAAGCAAAGTGACAGAAAATATTCTGGAGGTTGCCGCATCCTCGGGATGGATTATACATTTCAGAGTATGCAGGGCCCTGTTCTGTTTCAGTTGCACATATGTGACGCACTCCTGACCGTATGATGCTTGAGATAACCTAAAATTATAATGAAGAGAATTACTTATTTAAGAACGCTGAAATAAAAATACTTTGGATTTTAAATAATTCTTATGCCATAATAATCTAAAAATGAATTGCTGGGCCGATTTGGCTGATTCTTTTTTTGTTTTATTCCCTAATTATTCAGGGAAGGTTTAGAAAGAAAGAAAAAATAGGGATAAATCTAATAATATAGGAATCCGTGGTGATACGAAGCTCACTGGCCCAAAAATAAAACTTACTCATCATTACGAAATCGTAGGGAAGCAAATGCACGTTTATTATCTGAAATAAACCTTCCCAGCATCAGCACGTCCACGCGTGGCAAATTCGAACTATTTGCAGCCACATAGCCTCGTTCCAGACAATGTTCCATTTTTTATTTCAGCTTGGTATTCCGCTCACTACTTACTAACATCCGGGACTGAGCAGAGCAAGTGAGATCTGAGCAAAGCAAAGTCACGAATAAATACAGTAAACATTTGATGAAAATACACTCGTTGCGAGCCTGTGAGTATAAAGATGGTACAAAGTACAAAAGATAAGGAAGCGCTAGCGCAGACGTTCGGTATTTAAAATTCGGGTTTTTTCCGCCAGTAGGTACATGGGCAGGGGTCCGCTTTCGTGAAAACACAAATAGTATATTATATATATATATGGCCGTTTCTCGACACAGATTATAAAAATTTTGGTCTCACACATTTTGCAAAAGTGTTGAAAAGAACGGTTAGCAAAAAATACACGTCTACACTGAACATCGTTGGCGCGATTCGGACTCTTCTGATCTGAAAATTTCCGTTCGTGTGCAGTGGTGGCATTCGGGGTGACGTCATTTGGTTTTTTTCCGTCCCTTCGAACAGAACGCGCACGGCAGACTTTCCGAATCGAATGGATGCCGTCATTAGATTTTTTCGTAAGGAAAAAGTCAGAACATTTTATATGAAAGTAGAGAATTTCAGGTTTCCGAATCTAAATTCCTAATTTGAAAACCGCATTCGGAAACTCAACGTTTGCGCCCAGCCTAAGGTAGTTCGATGCGCTTTAGGCGGGAAAAGAAAAATTTCACAGTTCTTAATTTATTTATTCAATCAATCAATCAATCAATCAAATTATTTATTTGTGTTTATAGGTAATAGTAGATAAGATGGTACAGTTTATATGTGATGTCTCTCTATAAACTACCGAAGGCATACAAATATATAAGGTAGGTACATGTCAGGACAATAATACAAATTGAATGAATAATAATTAAAACGTATCTGCTATGAAGTCATTTACATTGTAATAACATTTGTCTATCAATAATATATTTAATTTCCTTTTAAAATTATTTAAATCCATTATTTTAATCTCCAACGGCAATTTGTTATACTTATATAGTGCATGCCATACAAAATACGCTTTTTCTGAATAATGCAGTCCTTGATTGTGCGCAGTAGATTACTTCAGTGTCTCTAGCTCTTTCGCTTTGTTTTAAGGTTTTAAATAAGTTCCTATTAGTTTTTACAAACACTGCCATTTCGAAAATGTATATGCAAGGTACTGTTAATAGTTTTAGTGATCTAAACCATGGCCTACAGCTATCCAATAGCCGCAAGTTGCACATTCCTCTAACACATCTCTTCTGTGCGATGAGTACAGAATCTTTCAGAGACGAATTACCCCAGAACATAATGCCATACTTTAGAGCGGAGGCGACAAAGCCATAGTATGCGACTAGCAATGTCTCCAGCTTAGCTACTTTGGATAATTGATGTAAAGCGTAGGCAAAACTATTTATTTTTTTACAAACTTCAGCAACCTGTTTTTTCCACGTTAATTTACTATCAATTATCATTCCTAGAAAAGTAGACTGCGTTCCAGTTATATTTTCACCGTTACAGCTTACTGTGATAGCTGCTGAATTCCCTGATGGCCTTTGCCAAAAATGCATTATATTGGTTTTAACTATGTTTATTAATAAATTGTTTGAAATTAGCCATTGAACTACAGATTCCAGCGTTTTATTTATTTCTTCTTGATAGACTGATTTATTAGTCTGATTAATAATAACCGTGCTATCATCGGAAAATAATACCATTGGATATTGTATGTGACGCGGAAGGTCATTTATGTAAATGATAAATAGCAACGGGCCTAAGACACTTCCTTGTGGGACTCCAAGTTTTATTTTACGTGGCTTTGATATGTATTTAATTTCCTGTTTTGTTCGAAAATTAATTCGTGTAATCTCTGTGTACTGCATTATATCCTGTAAGTACGACTTTAGTAGTTTATGCACGTTTCCTCTAATGCCATAAGATTCCAGCTTCTCTAGCAATATATCGTGATCAACGTGATCAAACGCTTTGGTCATATCCATGTAAAGCGCGCAAATGGGGTTTCTTTTATCAACGCACTGCATTATATTTAATAGGAAATTGTAAATGGCTAAATTTATGCTTTTATTTTTGCGAAATCCGTGCTGTTTTCTTACAAGGATTTGCCTTTTCTCACAATAATCATATAAGCGCTCATGTATAATTTTTTCGAAAACCTTTGAAAAGATGGGCAATATTGATATCGGCCTGTAATTTGTGATTAGTTCCTTTTCTCCCTTCTTAAATAATGGTTTTACTATAGATATTTTAAGTTTTTCTGGAAAAATGCCTGGCTCTATACATAAATTAAAAATATGACTCAATGGGCTAGCTATTATTTCAGCTACATATTTAATCACTCTCGTTGATATATCATCATTACCAACACTTGATTTAATAGTGTTAGACAACTTGTGGTGTAGTTGGTGGCATGAATATTGAATTTGGTTTACAACTACTGACTAACGGTTTATAATTTGTTTGAGTTCTATTATTTAATTTAGTTAGATCAACGAAATAGTTGTTGAAAGTGTTTGCTATAGTTGTAGGGTTTGTTACTATTTTATTTTCATATATAATTTTTGATATTGTTGGTTTAGGAGCGTTAAGTATATTTGATACTGCGTCCCTCACCGGTGTGCATGCGGCAAAAATGTTGATCAACTGGGACGACACGGGCTCTCTTGCCACAGGAGCGCCGGCCGCTTGTTTCGTCATGGCACCATCAATGATCTGATCCGCCGATCGCTTGCCACAGCCTCCCTACCGGCGGTCCTCGAGCCTGTGGGACTGGCCAGAGACGACGGCAGGCGCCCAGACGGGATCACCTTGGTGCCTTGGAAATTGGGGAGGGCATTGGTGTGGGACGTAACGTGTGTCGACACGTTCGCTGCGTCTCACATTAATGCCACCCGGTCACAAGCCGGCGCTGCTGCTGGCCAGGCCCAGGGCCTCAAGCGCCGAAAGTATTCATCCATAATGCATGAATATGAGTTTGCCGCTCTCGCGGTTGAGACTCTGGGTCCCTGGTCGGAAGACATGAAAGCTTTCATGAGGATGTTGTCGGCCCACTTGATCGACAAAACCGGCGACCCAAGGGCTGGCGCTTACCTCTCGCAAAGGATTTCTTTAACAATCCAGAGAGGTAACGCCGCCAGCGTTATGGGCACCATGCCGCAAAGTGAAATTTTGGAAGGGGTGTTTTTTCTATAGTTATTTTTAGTTCTAGTTTTAAATTTTATTTCTAATTCAATTATTTTATTTTTAAGTCGCCGAATTTGTAATAAAAGTTGTAAATTAAGTGTTAAAAAAAAAAAAAGTATATTTGCGGTTATTGATAATTTGCCACGTAGCTTTACACTTGTTTTTCGATGACGTGATGAAATGATTATTTTGTGCCAATTTTGTCAATCTTATAATTTTCTGAAATCTTTTTGTATAAGATATAAGTTTAGTTCTTTTTGATACAGTTGGTCTAGAACGATACTGTCATAGCAGTTCTCTCTTCTTTTTACTACAAGTTATAATGCCTTTACTGATCCATTTTTGTTTTCTATGTGCTCTGATCATTTTATTACGTATCGGAAAACAAATGTCGTAGAATGTTTTAAAAATATCTAGAAAAAAATCACAAGCATCATTTGCATTATCTATTCTGAGTAAATCATGAAATGTTAGGGGAAATAAACATTCTTTAAATTTGTTCATATTTTCTATGCTAAAATCTCGTTTTCTTACTTTCCAGCATTTAAGTCTATAGGTTTTTTTCACTCTACACTTAAAAAATTGGGCAGTGTGATCTGAAAGAGCAGTTTCAATTACTTCACTGTGCCCTCCGCAAGTATTATGCAAAATATTATCGATACATGTCTGGCTACTTAACCTAGTTGGAGCATTTATTTCAAATTTTAAGTTATAACTGTACATTAAATTTACAAATCTAGAAGTCAAGGTATTTTCATTTAAAATATTAATATTAATATCTCCACAAACGATTATTTTTTTATTTGATTTATTTCTTAAATTTATTTCGTGTAAAATTTCGTCTACTTTATCAAAGAAAACATTTATATAATTTGCCTTTGGAGATCTGTATATTGCTATAATTATAGAATTATGTTCAATAAGTTCAATTGCACAACATTCAACAATATTGCTAATGGACCGTTTCTGTACATTTGAAAGAACTTTAAATTCATGTTCATTACTCACTAGGATAGGATGCAAGATCCTCCACTTCTGGTGGCCCTATTTGAACATGCAGCAAGTACTTACATAAGGTAACGGTACCGATTTGCGTTAACGTACGTAATTCCGGAATTTATTGGTTAAGGCCCAAAAATAAGAAAAACACAAACCATTTACAAAAAATATGTATGTACATATAAAGTGTGGACAATATAACGTCAAATAAACGAGAGGTCAACTAACTGTGACTTATGGTATGTGATTACGTAATTTTTATTCGCCAATCCGCGCCAAACCGCCGAAAGCGCAGCAAGTGCTTCGCGTGTGCGTAAGCGCCTATAATGATTTTCTTAAGGGTTTGACAACTAATGGGTAAGTATTTTCATTATAAACTGTTTAAATCATTGTGTAGGATTTCATAACGAACTGATTAAATAAAGTTTCATGGAAATTCAGTTGGAATGTAATAAATTACGGTCGATTTACTGATTGCCGCAATTCTGTACATCAAAAACCAACGTTGTCCCGAAAAGCGTAAAAATTACGGAATTGAGTAAAATGAAGGGATTTTGTATTTGTTTTTTTCCGGAGGTTGAGATAAGATACACAAACAAGTTTTTCGTTACGAGTTTGATGTCTTCCATAGTTTCATATTATCAAATTACGTATTATGATTTTGTAGACCGTTGTTATGAAAAAAGGCGTCTAAAGTAATATATTTTTCCTACTTTGTAAAAAATGTTCACCCGAAGTCCACATGCAAAACGGCTTAATTATATTGCTGCAGCCCAATGTTATATGTAATGAATGGTCCATTTACTAATCTGAACATATTACTACAGAATGTAAGTATATTTAGCTTGTGGAAAAACCTTACTCCTTAAAAACTTCTGTTTTTCTGACTGCCGCAATTCCCTACACTGTTTTTTGGCTGTGCTTCTAATTGCGTTATAATAATTGCGTAATTGTGCTTTTGTTTTTCAAAAGATTATCCTCTATTTTCTGAGTTATATTTAGTTAAACTAATGCACGTTCAGTTTTATGACCGAACTAAGCACTCAGGGGAAACTAGGAACAATAGTACCAGTCAAGACAAATGTAAAATATCACATTTGGAAAGATATCATTCTCATTTGTCCCAGTGGCAACAAATAAGAATGAAAATTCTCAGTTGTCAAACGGGAACTATTTTTCCCATTTGTCCCCACTAGGCACCGACGGGTAGACCCACATAGAAAAGCTATATTTTTTAATTGTATGTTTTTTGACAGTTAACCGTTAAATTGCCAACGGGAAACCTTTGGTACACTGACTTTGAAATAATGTTGATATTAATTAATATACTAGATATATATATTATACAGATATTTGGTAGTTTTTTTTATACAAGCTGGTCAATTATTTCATAATGTCTTGTAGTAGATATGTTCTTGGCAATGGGACTATCATGGCACATGTTACTTTAATGCTATTTACCGTGAAATTGACCGCGTACCAACAGAGGTACATAGGTTTCGTGGAAAATTGACATAGCTGGATTTACGATTATTACAAACATTTGGGGAACATAGAGAAAACATACCAAGGGGTACAAGGAAGGGCGAGGTGGACTAGGCGAGAACAACCTGGTATAGAGACTTTGTCAATAACTATTAACCTCATATATTGATAAATAGGCTTAGGATACTTACTTTAACGTACGATGGAGAGAGTTATACAACATACAATCTAATTTTCAATATTTTAATCAAAAATCTTTGTTACTGGGGGCCCATTTCTTTCACGATTGAATATTTTGTGGACATCGGATAAGATTGTTTCTCGTGGGGGACAATGAAACTAACCGAAATTTTCTGGACCGAATCTCTTCTCCCCCGTCTCCTCTAATAATAAAAATAAATTTTATTTTTGTCAAACATGTACTGTTATTTTATTTTGTATCAAGTTACATTCTATTTAAATTTCTTATATTATTATTTCTGCGGGAAAGGGGCATTTACTGAAGTTACCGGAATTACGTGCACGCGTTTACGGGATAACCGACAGCGACTAATTTTAATCCGTAATAACGGACATTTAAGAGGTTTAGAAAAACGACTATAATTAATACAAAACACAGTTTAATATACATTTGTTACATAACATTATATACTCTAAAAGCCAGTCTTTCCTAGTGAATCGATTTCAATTAGCTGAGATCTCAGGTTTTACTGGAAATAGCTTACAAAGTCAAAAATGCCTTAAGACTCCGTAATTCGGTACCGTTACCTTAGTTGGGCAATACTAATGAATGTTCATCGCCCGCTTTCATATTATGCTCACTTATACAGATAACATCAGCCTTTTTATTACTACTTGCCAGCTCGTTCAATTGGCTATGGGTGAAAAATGACAATGTGCTCGATTATTTTTTTAAGGATAGGAATAACCTTCCGTATCAAGAGAAAAAAATCTCAGAATTTTCCGTGCCGTAGATTCTGAGTAAAAAATAAAATTGGTTTTGCGTTATGACGGTTGAAATAAAGGTGTTTCCTTGGTCCAAGTATGCAGCACTACTTCTTGAAAAAAAGTGTTCATACTATTGACATTATTGATTTTTTCAAAAAGTAGTGCTGCATACTTGGACCAAGGAAACACCTTTATTTCAATCGTCATAACGCAAAATCAATTTCTTTTTTTTACGCGAAATCTACGGCACAGAAAATTCTGAGATTTTTTTCTCTTGATTCGGAAGGTTATTCCTATCCATAAAAAAATAATCGAGCACATTGTCATTTTTCACCCATAGCCAATTGTACAGCTAACATATCTGATTTATTTACAAGCCCTGCTATGTTTTGGTGCATTATATTGATATGGTTATACACGAAAAAACTCACTGTTATCAGTATTTGGTGTAACTAGTTTACGAGGAGCGTCACAGCTTCGTTTGTTTCGCTGTTTTGTCTTGTGGAAGTACTCAGATATCTTCTCATGTTCGTATGTATTTAAAATATTGGAGTTACTATGCATAATGTGTATTACATTGCGATGTATATTTTCAATAATATTTTTCGTGCCAGAATCTCTAATTCGCCCAGTTCTCAACGAGAACATATCAAACGTCAGATTCAGATTAGGCTCATACACATAGAAGCATGTGTTTTGTTTACATAAATCTTTTAATAACAAATAATTAAAACTTTCAACTCTAGCATTATATAAAGGTTTACCGCATATATACGTTGGGCAAACTACTATAACATTTGTAAATGTAATACAATTTACAGTGTCCAGAATATATTGTGCTAAATTTTTAAGTTGTGGTATAAAATATATATGTGGTAAATGGTATAAAACCATTAAGATTGATTGAATATTTAAAATCATCCTCTCCTATTAATACTACGCAGTAATCGCGTCTAGACATATTTTGTAGTTTCATTGGGAGGTCCTTAAATAAGTTTTTAATGCCGGCTCCAGGTGAGATATGGTGGCAAAAAGAGAAACTTTGAAAATATTCGTTACTTGTTATGGTTTGGACAATGTTATTTCTATTATTGCAGCTTAAAATAAGCAGCTTATCCTTTGTCGAAGAGTCTTGTATCTCGCCACACGAGAAGCCAGTTGACGGCTCCAACGCTGGTGGGCAATCCCTAGGGGGCAATGGCGCTTGGATGGGTTCCTGAACGGTGGTGGTGCAGGTGGAGTACGGTTTTACCAGGGATTCATTTACAAGAGCATTAGTTTGCTCTGAAAAACCATCAGGCACCGCTGACTTCGGCCGCGACTGTTTTGATCTATATGGATTTCTTCCTGAAACTGGTGTCCTGGTACGAGTAGGTGTGGCCGGTATAGGCCCCTTTAATAAACTTCTATAAAAATCACATCTCTTACGCGTCACTGATAATGTGTCTTGCAACTCTTAATTTTCCCCTAGCAATTTTTTGTATTTCTTCGTCCGCACCCAACAGCTGCTCTTGTAACTTTTTTATTTGCGCTTGCAGTTCTTCAACTAAAATATTATTTACCTGTGAGTCTAAGTTTGGGAGACTGTATACGCTATTTTCTCTAGTCATTAACTGTTCTGACATGTGTAAAAGATCCTGATGCGCATTCGCGGACATAATTATATTCAGAGAACATCTTCTGTGCTTATAATTGCTATTTTCCAATATTTCATCTTCTAAGGGCTCAATTTGGGAGAGAGAGTGAAACAAATTGTAGCTCAATAGTGTATAAATTTTGCTTTTGCGCCCGTAAAACGATGTCCCTAACTCTACTGTATTTTATTAACAGACTTGGAAAATGAGGAGGTACTCAATTCGTTTGATCTTTTCAAGTCGAGAGTGAACAGGTAGTTACTATCTAATCTAAGTAAGCATGTATCACCTTCGACCGCATCCTCACTTTACCATCAGGTGAGATCGTGGTCAAATGCTTGCTTATAATAATAAATAAAAATAAAAATAAACTTGACGCGTGAGCGATCTTATAGGGAACAGCGGGATCCCTATTTAAGACTTCGAATATATGCCCTGATGTAATTTAAAAAAGGCACACTATTTAGCCACAATAAATTAAAAGTGCAAAAAAAATGCGAATCGAATCAACCACGAACCAACTTAATCTCCACCCTTCTCTCGATAGGCCTTCTTACCTTACTTGGTCTGTGTTGTACGCTACGTAGTCATTCATCAAGACTGCGTCAACACAGACATCGCTTCAATGGAGTTTTGTATGGGATGATGGGATGGGACCAACGCTGGCAAAACGGAGGAGCGCGGGGGCCGCGTACTACTACTACAACAGCCTATTTACGGCCCACTGCTGGGCACAGGCCTCTCATCACGAGAGGGTTGGGCTATAGATAGATAGATAGAAGAGTTTTATTGGTATAAAATTATTGTAAGGTACATTTATGCAAGTATACATAAACCTTTTTAGGTTTCCCCAATCCGCACTGGGCCCGCGTGGGGACTAAGATATAAGACCTTCGATGAATAGTGTAGCGGCACTATTCATCGAAGGTCTTATATCTTAGTCCCCACGCGGGCCCAGTGCGGATTGGGGACTTCACACACATCCTTGAACTACTTCGCAGATACGTACAGGTTTCCTCACGATGTTTTCCTTCACCGAAAAGGTCAGTGGTAAATACAAATTTAATTTCGCACATAAATAATTTCAGAGGTGCGAGCCGGATTTGAACCCGCGACCCTCTGCATGAGAGGCGGTAGGTCAAACCACTAGGACACCACGGCTTTTTTTAGCGTGGGGCGCATAGCTTATACTTTATTAACCGACTTCAAAAAAAAGGAGGAGGTACTCAATTCGTCTGTATGTTTTTTTTTGTATGTATGTTCCGCGATTACCCCGTCAATTGTGCACCGATTTCGATGGTTCTTTTTTTAATCGAAAGGTGGTATCTCCGAATTGGTCCCATTTAAATTTGGTTCAGTTCTGATGATGGAATCCTTGAGAAAATTACGAGGGAACTCCTCAAAATTTGTTAGCACGTATATGATTTTCGCATCAATTTCAAAGACCTTACGTCCCATCGTACCCATGTTTGGAAACTGTACCCGATATTTTTTTTTAATAAAAAAAAAAACCCGATTTCAAACTCCGACGGCCTACAAAGTCGGTGTCAAGTGAACCGACCCAAAGCTGATGACAATCTGATAGTGAAATTGACACCGACTTTGTAGGCTGTCGGAGTTTGAGGAGTTTGAAGTCGGGTTTAATATATTTTTTTTTTCTAGTATGTGGCTTCCTATGATTAGTTGTTAAGTGCTTGGTCTGTGGAATACAATAACTCCGTAAAGTTTAAACTAACACTTTAAATATGTATTTTTTCCTTAATCTCCTTTTTCATTTTCTTTCCCATAACTTTCCGAATTGCGAGTTTCCTAAAGTTTTTACTAGACACTGGCACACAGTTCACTAGTGCCATAACCCAAAAAAAAACACACTTAAGTACTTACCGAGCCGTGTGAAGGCCCAAATTTTCAACAACTGCCACATCACTCCACTGTACACTGAGTCCAGGCTATCAAAGGACAGTCAGGTAATAGTCTATCACATGAGCCACGTAGAACACCAAGCAGGTGACTATATACATCATGATGAGTATCTGTACCAGCATGTCGGCGTCTGCCCCGAGCAAATTGCAACTGATGTCAATGCGATGTTGGAGGCCGAGGCCCGAGGGCCGGGGAAGCCCTAGCAGGCCGCCGATTACAGCTTGTTATAGACGTGAATCGCAGGTTAATTAGGTACTTAAGCGGCACTTATAGGGCGTTTTGGCTTAGGCCGAACAGCTGTTTTAGTTTGAGGTGATTTTGGGGAGGTTATTTTTTTTTACATCCTAAATAGCCGATGCCCGCGAACTACGTCCCGCGCGGACTTGGAATTTACGTACCCGATGATACTATACATAGGTATAGACAGTTATAGTTATAGAAGTATTGAAAAATTGGTTTGACCCGTGGAATACCCGTTTCCGTGGAAATATCGGGATAAAAAGTATGTTATTGCCCGGGTCTCAAAATATCTCCATTATTCATCCAAATCGGTCCACTCGTTGCGACGTGAAGGAAGGACAAACAAACAAACAAATAAACAAACACTCTTTCAGTTTTTTTATATTATATAGCGATAGATTTCGGTTATATTATTATAGCGTCGCGTGAACTTTAAAGCAGCTAGATTTAAAGTTCAACTTGACTGTGAGCGATCCTATAGGTAACAGTCAGATCACTATTTAAGGCATCGAAAACAGGGCTGTTTTGTGAGTAAGAGGTGATTTCGGGAGGTTTAATTTTATTTTTAAATAAGTATCCTACTTAATTTTAAGTCCCACATATCCGCGATATGGTCCGCGTGGATTTCGCGGCTATTACAGCGTCTACTAAAAAACCGTGGTAGCCTAAGTGTGGTTTGCCTACCGCCTCTCATGCAGAAGGTCGGGGGTGCAATCCGGTTCTGAAAAATCCTCTGAAATTATTTATGTGCGAAATTCAATTTGAATTTACCACTGAGCTTTTCGGTGAAGGAAAACTTCGTGAGAAAACCTGCACACATCATCATCTGCGAAGTAAGTCAAGGATGTGTGTGATTCAACTTGAATTTCTCACATAAATAATTTCAGAGGTGAGAGCCGGATTTGAATCCGCGACCCTCTGCATGAGAGGCGGTCGAACCTCTAGGCCACCACGGCTATAATCCGCACTGGGCACTGGGAACTATAGCCCAAACAAAAAACGCTCGTGATTAGAGGCCTGGGGCTATATTCGAATTAAGTCTCAAAAAAATGGATCTCCCTGTTCCCTATAGGATCGCTAAGCTAAGCAGCTAGATTTAAAGTTCAACTTGACGCGTGAGGGATCCTATAGGGAACAGGGAGATTCCTATTTAAGACTTCGAATGTAGCCGCTGTTCACAGCTATAACGTAAATAGGCTGTTGTGGTGTTGGTGTGAAGTGTCGTGGCTATGACCTTACTTACAAGTGTTGCCGCACGGAGCCGAAGCCTGCGGGTCCAGGGTATCGGCAGCCCCCGGCCGCCGCGCCAGCTCCACCGCCTCCGACCCGCCCGGCCACGCCATCGCTCATCAGCATCAGCGCCTCATCACTGGCACAACACTGAACGGCTCATTGGGCACTTGGGAGTGAACACTCGTTGAACACAGTTTGGTTAGGCCTAGATGCCACCGTTGTTTGATTTTATGGATTGGATTTACTTGTGCCCATAGTACGTAATTTATAATTTTTTGTACCTATAGTATAAAATGTAGACACCTAAATACTTATGATAAATTAGACTCGAGTTCTTAAATAGGAAAAGAACATACAACAAAAATATCACAGTTTTGTGGGTCAATTTTCATAAATTAAATTTTAGTATGGTTTTGGTTTCATAATAAATAATAATAAAAAAACAAAGAACGAAAACGCCAAGATTGATATTCCAAAAAATAATAGCTGTCAAAAGTCATTTCTCCATTAACTAGATGAGGTATCTAATCTAAGTACCTAACCTAAGTATTTTCATGGCGTTAACGCATTCACTGCCACCGACGCATTTAATATGTGTTTTGCTGACTTGCCCGCAGTGCCTTGAACGCACATGTGCGTTGCAATACTTGCAATGTTCCCTTAATGACAGATGTGGCACCTGGCGAAAGTTCGTAAAAAGAAGTGGCAGTGAATGCGTTAAGGGTCACAAATGTGCCCTGGCGGTGTATTCGGTTTTGAAAACAGAGAGGGATTAGAGATTTCCCATATCCCATAATATACTGACAGCATGGCTATTTGATATCGATTTGCAGCGGAAAAGCTAAGAAATTCGTTGTCATCATCTCCCAAAAGTAACGAGACTCTATTAATGCTATTCGATTCACGTTCGATTGGGTGGAGTTCGTTATCCTATGTCACTCTCAACTTAGGCACGGCACGACGTTTAGCTTGGGAACTGACACCCACTTAGCGGGCCCTTTTAGACCCTACCTACCTTTTAGTACCTACTTTGTTTCTGCTTAAAGGGAATTGACATTTCCCTTTCGTACGCCTAATGCAAACTCGAATAGAGCGCCGTTGAACTAAGTCTTGTATGACGCACATATCTAAGTAAGTAATCCCTTTTCCATCTAAGTAATTTTCAACTTCAAAGCCCTTCATTATGAGCGTACGTAAAAAAACATCATTTTCAGATTACAGTCGTAATGAAGTAAAGTGAGTCTGAAGTTCCCGGCAAAGCTAAAACATCCAATTTAAATTTTCAATAATTTAGGCTAAGTACATTTTTATTTTATTTTGTTAGCTAGGTAGTTTCATATGTATATTTAGTTCAATATGAAAACGCAATTTTTCGTAAGCGCCAACAAATGACCATCTAAATACTTACATATTGTTTACTCGACCTTTTTTTAATTGCACGATTTCAAGGTAAAACAGTTATTTCCGTTACCTACCTACTGAATATTTGATCATCTATTTGAAGTAGCTACGGGACTTTGTTAAGTTAATAAAGTAGTTTATTTAAGGGTGTCAAGTTTAAGTGCGTCAGTCTGTCGTGTCGTTTATTATTAATATAATAACAGTGCGCAGTCTTGGATCGATGAAAAAATAGGACGTACATACATGTCTACTGACAGAACCATATTGACCCAATACTTCTTTCACAGTCACTGACATCGACATGTGTTGTATTTTTGAAACCTTTGAAACCATCGGCTTCGGTGCTTAAACTTTGCTCATGGCTTTGGTCTTTCGAACCGGATCAATTGCCAAGGCTTCCGATAGCAATGCATTTTAGATTAGGTACCCCATATTCGTCATGTTTTCGCAATACATTTATACGTACGTACCTACTTAGTACTTAGCCGTTACAAACTTAGCTTTGTGTACAAAAACATTAAGTTAAAAACATTTTATTAAGACGATAGTTGGCGTACCTGTGCCAGATTCTATCTAGTTAGGAAAGGCAAATGTGATGATTTTCAGATGCATAAGTTATGATAAATGCCCCTCTATTCCTAAGGTAGAAAGGCTGTTTTGGGACTTAAATGTACAGAGCAAAAACTAGTACCTACTTAGGGTAAGAAAGGTACCTAAGTATTTAGTAAGGTACTTAGTAATCGAATCAACGAAAATTATAAGTGGGACCTAAATTATATATTTGTCGGGAATCCGTGGTTGAAGATCCACTTGAGTGCTGCCCGAGAGGCGTCGCTAGGAAAAGGACGACAGATTCCATAGGCTCCCGTCGTGCGCGGACACATCGTGTTGTATTATTGTAATTAGTTACTGTTGGATTATTATTGGACTACCTATTGAAGACAGGTGACTCTTAATGGTGATTGTAATTGGTGTAATTAAACTACTGAAGATCGTAACATTGGAGTATTCTTATAATCTCGAGAAACCCGGTAGCTGAATACCTATTCGAAATGTCCACAGACAAAGAAATACCTGATGAAAATGATGATAATCTGTGCTACAATTAAAACGACCGATTGTTTTAGACTAAGTATACTGTGTTCTGGGTTTCCATGAAAATACTAAGTAACTAGGTAACTTCACTATAAAAACAAAAAATACTTTCCAATCTCTTGAAGTTACGATTCGTTTTAGCGATACTCGTAGCCGCCACACAAATCCATTCATTCAGTAAGTATGTAAGGTAAAGGTGTTTGGAAATTTGTCTCTCTTATTGCATTTTGATACATTAACACTGTTCACAAATCTCGCAGAGCCATCGTGGCCCGTCGCCGAGTCCCGGTGCCGACTGAATAAGAAGTTCCCAGGCAGATAACGATGTGATAAAGACACTCGCAGTTCCACGGAGCGGGAATGATAAGAATAACGCACGCACTGAAAACATAGCTTACCTATACCTTCTTTTTTAGGGTTCCGAAGTCCATAAGGAACCCTTATAGTTTCGCCATGTCCGTCCGTCTGTCCGCACTATTGCTCGGAGATGCTTAGGTCTAGAGAGCTGTAATTTGGCATGCATATTAGTTATGCTGACAAAGTGGTACCATAAAATTTTGAAATATATTTTTTTATAGGGTACCTCCCCTACCTACTCGTAAAGTGGGGATGTAATTTTTTTTCTTGCATACCCCATGGTGCGGCATATCGTTGAATAGGTCTTGAAAAAATATTGTGGGTTTGTTAAAACCATTTTTTGATTAAGTGATGCGTTTGTGAAATATTAAGCTTTAAAGTGCTATTTTTTGTTAGAGTCACGTGTCCCCCCCCCCCCCCCCCTGCCAGCTAAATGGTGGTATTTGTTATATCGATGGTATAGGCACACAGCCCACCTGATTGGTAAGTGGTCACTGTGACCCATTGACTACTACTACTACTACTACAGCCTATTTACGGCCCACTGCTGGGCACAAGCCTCCTCTGATCACGAGAGGGTTTGGGCTATAGTCCCCACGCGGGCCCAGAGCGGATTGGGGACTTCACGCACATCTTTGAATTACTTTGCAGATGCGTGCAGAGGCTATATTCGAAGTCTTTAAATATCTCCCTGTTCCCTATAGGATCGCTCGCAAGCGTCGCATGAACTTGGAAAATTTTTAACCGTCCGTTGCCAAAACGAGGCGCTTTGTGTATTTAGAAATCGGGCCTAAGAAGCATTAAGGGCCGGTTCCTATATCCACGTAACGCCTCGTTTTGCCTACGGACGGTTAAAATTTGACAGATTCTCCATGGAACAAATGTCAAAAATCAACCGTCCGTAGGCAAAACGAGGCGTTTCGTGGATATAGGAACCGGGCCTAAGTCAAACGTCGAACGGTGCGGACAGCGTTCATTAACCTGCAGCTCAATCACGTTCGCCATTAGCTTCAAGCCAATTGCTAGTTACACTTTCTGATCGCCGTTGACACTTGATTAATCGCGATTAGTTTCATATCTATAGCCACATATAGCTAATGAATGCAATGACCGATTGAGATTACTAATGAATGTAAGGACCGAAATCACAGATTACTAAATGTAGCTACCGAAATTGACGTTTCGTTGATGGACGTTTCGTTATTGCAAGAAATCAAAATGAACATAGATAACTTTAATCACCGTAAGCTCAAAAAGAAGAGTTTTTCTACTGTTGATATCAACATTATACATTGGAAAGTCTGTTAAAATACAGCAAGCGTCGAAAAATGGCCTATTTTAGAAATAATGCACACTGTAATTTCTAGGAAACGAAACGCTTTTATTGAACATTGTGCTACGGACGCGTTCACTAATTCAACATGTCATGCTTTCAAATATGATTTGTTCGATGAGATAAATTTGAAATATTTTGAATTCATTCCTTTGTTAGACTAAATTAGAATACATGTGAAAAAAGTGAGCGTATTTTTATAAATGGACATTGAAAAATATCGTGGGTTTTCTGAAATGTTCTACGTCAGATGGCAGCACTGTAGCGTCAAGTCCAACCACCTGCCTGTCAAAATACATGTAAATACATGAGTTGTATTTTACAATAACTTTTTGGTTTATTTATTCTTAGAATCGTTATAAGAGTATTGTTTACGAAGATGCCACAGTATTGTGCAGTGCCTATGTGTACAAATAAAGAGGGCATAAGTTCCCTATAGCTGATAAAAAGCCGAATGCATTTACCAGCTCTCTCTCTCCAGCGAAAAATAGCCTCGTTTATAAAAGTCACTTCACGGCGGACGATTTCCAGCTACCGAAGGACTAGACTAGACGGTACTAGAAAAACGTAAGGATATTTTGTGCTTATTTATGATAAACTTTAGTTATGTCACCTTTGTTTGTGCGCATACCTTCAATGATGTAGTGCAAGCGTTTTTTTAGTACTTGCCTAATCAAAGAGAACTTAACTATAATATAACATTTATTTTATTATCGTTTCAGCCAGAGCTGTGTTGAAAAAATGTGCAGGGCCAAGTCAATTTCCATGGAATGGAATGAACAAAATTCTAGTTTGCATGAAAAAAGGAGCGACATCAAAGGCTTTTAGCGCGAAATTTAAGAAAAAACACTTTCCAAGTACAACAAAAAGAGAAGGATGACACCTACCTCATGGAAACTACAAACTTCTGCAAAGTGGAAATTGAATTCGAGACGAAACAGAAAGATATTGGTATCCAATGTGATTTAAGTGAAAGTGATGATTTCAAAACACAATGTCCTAAAAATGTAAACATTTTTATAACATGGATCAACATTTGGGTGCCAAAACAATGCATAGATAAAAATATGAAGTACTATGGCAAGATTAATCCATGCACTGTGATAAAAATAGAGAAGCCCAAAAATCCACTTACACAACAGCTTACATATTTCACTTACAAATCAGCAAATACTCTAAAAGTTTTAGTTGGGATTTCTTTCAGCATCAGGCTGTGTCCGATGCATATGGTGGTTCTACGAGTAATCGTGAAGTGTTTGAAAAATGTGTGTGACCACGGCTGTAATGTGCAAGACCTGGTGTGCCATTAAGATGTTACAGTGAATGTGCCACAATTTTAAAAAATACTGATGGACAATTTGAGACTTCTCAACTGAGAAGATCAAAAAAGAATTCTTCAGAATGGATACATGGTGAAAGGGTTATAAGTGGCAAGTTGGATTCAAAATTGGTGCCTTTAGCAGATAGAATAATATTTGAATGTTTTATGTTGACCACTTTCAAAATTAATATTAAAAAGTAAACATGTTTTTTTTAAATCATTTATTTTATATTGCTTATACTACTACTACTACAGCCTATTTGCGTCCCACTGCTGGGCACAGGCCTCCCCTCATCATGAGAGGGTTTGGGCTATAGTCCCCACGCGGGCCCAGTGCGGATTGGGGACTTCACACACATCTTTGAATTACTTCGCAGATGCGTGCAGGTTTCCTCACGGTGTTTTCCTTCACCGAAAAGCACAGTGGTTAATTCAAATTGAATTTCACACAAGTAAACTTAGAGGTGCAAGCCGGAATCGAAACCCTGACCCTCTGCATGAGAGGCGGTAGGTCGAACCACTAGGTCACCACGGCTATAATGTTGCTTATAACAGTACTGTAATAAACATACTTGGTTAAATAATAAATAACAAGAATACAAATTAAAATATGTTTTAATTTCTATCACCTAGAACCTTACAATCTACATCCATACTGATATTATAAATGCGAAAGTACTTAACTCATTCCTATTTATGAATTTTTATTTAAAGTACTTTGCATTTATAACACATCAATTATCTAAACTGTATCTTCTTCATCAATTAACATGGTAATCAGTAGGTAGTTATTGCGAATTCAAATTTCACAACATTTTTCATTAAATCATACTCAAGAAATTCAAATACAACCATCGCTGAGACTGACTGCTAAACAAACTCTGCAGAAAGCCTTTTTCAAAATTACAAATTCACATTACAAATAAATCCATATTAATATCCATATCCATATTAATATTATAAATGCGAAAGTAACTCTGTATGTCTGTCTGTTACCTCTTCACGCTTCAACCGCTGGACCGATTGAGATGAAAATTGGCATGCAGATAGTTGGGGTCCCGGGAAAGGACATAGGCTACTTTTCATCCCGGAAAAGCGCATAGTTCCCGCGGGAGCGCGATAACCGAATCCCTCGCGGCCGAAGTCGCGGGCAGAAGCTAGTTAATATTATAAATGCGAAAGTAACTCTGTCTGTCTGTCTGTCCGTTACCTCTTCACGCTTCAACCGCTGGTCCGATTGAGATGAAATTTGGCATGGAGATAGTTGGGGTCCCGAGAAAGGACATAGGCTACTTTTTATCCCGGAAAAACGCATGGTTCCCGCGGGAACGCGATAACCGAATTCCACGCGGGCGAAGTCGCGGGCAGAAACTAGTTAATATTATAAATGCGAAAGTAACTCTGTCTGTTACCACTTCACGCTTCAACCGCTGGACCGATTGAGATGAAATTTGGCATGGAGATAGTTGGAGTCCCGGGAGAAGACATAGGCTACTTTTTATCCCGGAAAAACGTATAGTTCCCGCGGGAACGCGATAACCGAATTCCACGCAGGCGAAGTCGCGGGCAGAAGCTAGTGTAATATATAAAATTGTCAGTATTTGTAACCAAACTTCTCCGAAACGGCTCGACCGTTTCGTATGAAACTTGGTGTGTATGTTCAGTAGGTCTGAGAATAGGACGAAGCTATTTTTCATACCAAAAAAAAATCTAAGGCGGTACGAAGTCCGCTGGGTAAGCTAGTATTCCATTTTTTTTTCTCAACTACTCAGTGCTCTGCATACTTATGGGAATACTAGCTTCTACCCGCGACTTCACCCGCGTGGAATTCGGTTAACGCGTCCCAAGCGGGAAGAACCTAGTAAGGATATATGGGAATATTGCTGAATTTCTTCGATGAAAACATGAATCTTCACAGGAGTCATATTCTGAATTTCGTATCAATAATGTGTCTTTGTAAAACTTTTCTTCCCTATTTTTCTTTTCTGGGATTCAATCAGGGCTATCTTGATAGACTGACATTATTCTGAAACAGAAAATAACCGGCATGTTTAACAAAACCGAAATGGAATTCAAAGAGGCATGTTAAGCCTGAGGCCCTTTGCACTGCATTTCACGGGCATGGCGATCGTGCCGTGACCGTGTGCATGTGAAAAGGGCCTCATAGTGCGTTTACATAAACGTGCCCGTGAACGTCGTGTTGAACGCCGTTCATGTAAACACAATAAAAGCAGAGTGTTTACACGGCCGCGGGCGTGCTAGTCAGTGCAAGGATGGCAGACGACGAGGACGTTAATCTCGTGGGCGCTAACTGCTTTGGATTTCATTTACTTTGTTGGCGGATCTGAGTAATAGTCACGTTTTTTATACACTGAATATAATTTAATTCACTTATCTTGAAAATATTACAATTTTACACCAATAAAATTTTAGGAACGTCCGTTCGCCCTTTATGAAACTTATAACACCAACAAGAGAGAGGTCCGACAGCGACCTCATTCACTCTAAAGATACGTTCAAGTTAAAGTAAGTACCTAGGCTGCGTTCTGAAATTACTGAGACGTGTTAATTTAAATTAACATTCCTTCCGGGGCAGGAAAGAGAAAATATTACAACTGAAAATCTATACAAAGCTGAAAATATATCTGAATACAAACACTGAAATTCTATCTGAATACAAATCTGAATACTCTGAATAACGCAAGCCATGAACTAAATATACAACAGTACTGAATAAATCTTAACTAAATATTATATGTTTACATTATTTACAATTAGACAACTTGTTTTAGCCTTATTGTAACATTGGTAACTTACACAATTTAATTACAGGTCTGACTAACTCGCCATTTTGAGTTCTTAATTTAACTGATCTTACAACTGAATCTTTACCTGAATACAATTCAATAACCCTACAGGCGTTGCATTGCAAAGGCGGTGAATTTTCATCTCTGATTAAAACAAGATCATCAACTTTCTAATTCTTCGTCACTCATTTTAGACTGATTACTGAACAAAGAAACCCGAAATTTACTTAATACCTTTTGAAGGTGTCCTGATTGTAAAACTAAGTTACGAAATACAATAACAAACTGATAAGCTGATAAGATAACGATTGAATGACAGACGTCAAATGTCAATAGAGGTGCGTTCCGTTTCACGCTATTGACGCAGCACTCGCGTTCACTGACAGTTCGCTTTGACAGCTAAATACAGAATGTCCGTTATTGTGGCAGCACCGACTTCACGCCGCCGCATTCACACTAACAAATAAATTTCCTCTTGTATGATGCCAACTTGCCGAGCCGACAGTCCACCGATGATGTAGGTATCGCCGCTTTTCTCGAACTTACGGATTGATGCCTGACGTCTCGAATTACGACGAAATATGGTTCTACACGAAGATCTGAGTCTTCTTACAATGTCTGATGAACTGAACGATGTATTTTGACGATCGTGTCAAATTTGCACGTTGAAACTTGCGACTGATGTATCGCGTGCGCCACTTGACCTTGAGCGCATGCGTCTGAAATTTGATTCGGATTTCTGAATTGGCTATGGGTGAAAAATGACAATGTGCTCGATTATTTTTTTATGGATAGGAATAACCTTCCGTATCAAGAGAAAAAAATCTCAGAATTTTCCGTGCCGTAGATTCTGCGTAAAAAATAAAATTGGTTTTGCGTTATGACGATTGAAATAAAGGTGTTTCCTTGGTCCAAGTATGTAAGCAGCACTACTTCTTGAAAATTAAAAAAAAAACAAAAAACCCGACTGCGTAAAAACTAAAAAGAAAAAACAAGACTACTTAGTTCAGTAGTAGCTAGGATTATGTTAAGTAATTGATTGCTATTGAGGAATCTAAAGATGCCTACTATCGGGACCCATTATTTGTAACATTTTAACCTAGATTTTAAATGGGTCCCGACTGTAGGCATCTTTAGATTCCTCAATAGCAATCAATTACTTAACATAATCCTAGCTACTACTGAACTAAGTAGTCTTGTTTTTTTCTTTTTAGTTTTTACGCAGTCGGGTTTTTTGTTTTTTTTTAATTAACTTTTTTATTTTATTATTACTATATAAAAAACTACATACAAAATTTTAACCCCCTTTTTACCCCTTATATTACTAAGTCAAACATTTTAAGCGAGAGACCTCATCATGTTCTTATTGACATGTATTAATGAACTCTTTTATACATGATGTATTTCATTATTTATTGACATTTTGAGACTGTCGACATCTATGGAATTTATATTTATTTGACAATGGAGGCCATCTCCATATATTTTTTTTCTGGCCCTTGGAGACTATACATCTCTAAGATCTTAGATTTAAGTTTAAGTTAGGGACTATACATCCCTTCAATGTAATTTTAGTACGTACCTATATGTATATTTTATACATGTAATGTAAATTTGTAAATTTTGAAAAAAGTCCTTCTGCTTGAGTTTGTTGCGGCGCTTCTTCTCAAGCAATGGGTCCAGGAAGCGCTGGTAAATTCTTTTTCTGACGTGTAGAAGTGCCCCTATGTGGCCAATTTGCTGAATAAATGATTGAATAGAATTGAATTGAATATAAAGGGACAATTTCCTAAAATCTTGTGTTAGTGCTCATTTATGTCATAAATGAAACCATTTATCCAACTTTCATGTTTCCAGGTCCAGTGGCTTAGTAGTTACATACAAACTTTTAACCCCCTTTTTACACCTATAAGAAGGCACTTTCCAAAAATCCTTTGTTAGTTGCTTATTAAATAGGTCACAAAGGAAACCTTTTTGCCAAATTTCATGTTTCTAGGCCCAGCGGTTTAGAAGTTACATACAAAATTTCAACCCTTTTTTTATCCCTTTAAGGGGGGAATTTTCAAAAATTCTTTATTAATATGCTCACTAACGTTATAAAAGGAACCTCCTTGCCAAGTTTGATGTTTTTAAGCCTAGCGGCTTCGAAGTTTCATACAAACTTTCCACCCCCTTTTTACTTTATCTTTATATTTCCAAAAAATTCTCTATTAATAGTCATTTACGTTGTAAAAGGAACCTCTCTGCCAAGTTTCATGTCTCTAAGCCTAGCGGTTTAGAAGTTTCATACAAACTTTCAGCCCCTTTTTTACCCCCTTAAAGGGGGAATTTCCAAAAATGCCTAAACACTGAACCCCTGTAAACCGAACTTTTTCCTGCCCCGGGACTCGATTGTGCGCGCCACTCATATTGAACTCGTATTGAAAAACTACTGGTCATTATAAGCATCGCAAACAGATGGCCAACTACAAGGCCGCTGCGGGTCAGCTAAGTACGCGCTGAATTCATTTTCTTTTTGATAACTCCTAAGATATTCATTTAAATTGCATGGTGTAAATGGCAATCATAAAGTGCAAGAAATGCTTAATCCTATCCGTATCCCTCTAAATACTGCTACTGCTACTATTAGTACTACTACTACTACAGCCTATTTGCGTCCCACTGCCTTCTTTTGATGAGGGGAGGTCTGTGTCCTCTAAATTACTTTCCAAATAACACATTATGTGGGACCATTTTTACATGGGAACAATTCCTAGAGCCCTGTTAGAGCTCATTTATGTCATAAAAGAAACCTTTTTTTCCAAATTTCATGTTTCTAGGCCCAGTGGTTTAGAAGTTACATACAAACATTCAACCCTCTTTTTACCCCTTTAGATTTGAAATTTCCAAAAATCCTTTATCAATTGCTCACTAACGTTATAAAAGGAACCTACCTGCCAAGTTCGATATTTTTAAGCCTAGCGGTTTAGAAGTTTCATACAAACTTCTAATCCCCTTTTTACCCCTCTAAACGGGAATTTCCAAAAAATCTTTAATAATGCTCACTAACGTTATAAAAGGAACCTCCCTGCCAAGTTTGATATTTTTAAGCCTAGCGGTTTAGAAGTTTCATACAAACTTTTATCCCCCTTTTTTACCCCTCTAAAGGGGGAATTTCCAAAAATTCTTTAATTACGCTCACTTACGTTATAAAAAGAACCTCCCTGCCAAATGTCATGTTTCTAGGTCTAGCGGTTTAGAAGTTTCATACAAATTTTCAACCCCCTTTTTACCCCCTTAAAGGGGGAATTTCCAAAAATCCTCTCTTAGTGCTCCCCTACGTTCCCTAAGGAACCTGCATGCCAAATTTTAGCTCTCTACGACCAGTAGTTTCGGTTCTGCGTTGATCGATCAGTCAGTCAGTCAGTAAGTTTCTTGTTTTATATATATAGAAGATAAGAACACTCTAGAACATTCAAATAGTTAAGTAGTTCTTTTACACTTGTCAAAATCACTTGGATTTTTCTAGACACTGTTCACTTTTGATTCCCAATTGATCTTTACCCGACTGCAGAGACAATTGAACTGACGAAAAGTCGCTGGATTTCAGTTTATATACTTTTCGACACCGAAATTTCTAGTATGAGATCACTCTAGAACATTTAGGAGTACATCACTTCAATTTGGTTTTTTTTTTTGATCAATTGTAGCAATCTTGAGGGGGATTTTTTAGATTATTCCATAAATTTCTGGATTATTCTTAAACATTCCCAATTATATAAAACAGTCTACAATTATTTAAAAAAAAATCAGATTATTTAAGAAGTTACTGGAATTTTCTTGAACATTCTCAAATTTCTAAAACAGTCTACAATTATTG
>OZ020273.1:16476668-16544505 GCA_963971205.1 Aethes cnicana | reverse complement strand
TACGGGCGCTGACACAAGCGCGGCGCCCGGCCGCGCACACCGTGATACGGGCGCTGACACGGGCGCGGCGCCCGGCCGCGCACACCGGGACACGGGCGCCAACACGGGCGCCCGGCCACACACGCAGCTCGAAGCGCGCGCTCACGTGCCTCCCCAGCGAACAGTTAAACACTTGCTTATAGTCTCTAATAAGCTGAGCTTTATTAAATCCCTCACTGCACATCGGTTCATTCTTCCCAATCGCCAACACGGAATTCACCACAATAGATTCATCTCCTCTGTTTCGTTGCTCGCAACTTGTGGCAAGGTAGGACGGTTTCGGTTAGATGTGTGTGGCAACAATTTTAATTAAGAGGAAACACAACGGCTGTTTCTCCATACAAACGCTGTACCCTGTTTTCTCCCTGGATAAAGCAAATATCGACATTATTTTTTTTCCTAAAATTCACCACTAATTCTAGGTTCCTTTTTTTTTGATAAACCAAGTATTAAAAACGATATGAGCCTTCAAAAATCTAAAAAAAATGCCAGATTTTTCGTTGTGTTCAAACAATCAGCAAACAAATTTAAAAAAAAACTGCAATCAAATTGGTCCAGTTTTGGAAGAGGAAATAGGGGACAGCCAAACGTGGTTTTTGTGTTCTTTTCATAGGTATTTTCCGTCCAAGCTGCAGCTGTCTCTATCGTGCTTAGCGGAGGAAGGCTGGAGGTTGGGGAGGGAGACAGACTAATACGTACACAATGAATGTGATGTGACACGTTGTCGATAATTTTATCGATATTCTAGTGTTGTTTGTCGATATCGATATTGAACATAGGGATTTATGATTCGATCCGATCATAATCAAAGGAAACAACAAAGGAATAAAAGAAACATAGATACATACACGCAGTCGGGTAAAAAGTACAATCACGCTTTCCGCAGTGTCAGTGTCACGCTATGAACCGGTGTTTTTACAAGTTTCATAATTATTAGCGATAGTGAAGTCATTTCGACCATTCTTTCTGTATTGGCTTAAATTAACTTTTAAAAATATGCATTGTATAATGTATATTAATAAAAATCGGTGCAGTAGTCTTTTGCTCGGGAGAAAATAGCTAAAATGAATTTAGTCAAGTGAACCGCTATCCGTATCCCATTGATTTATTATAATTTGGATGATGACAAATACTGTGCACGATTAGTTGTTTAAATTTATGGTGTACTGACTGACTGATCGATTAAAGGATTTTTGGAAAGTGCATCCTTATAGGTAAGTATTTTTAGAAATTAATTTTAGAAATAAAATGAAAAGGGGTTTGAAAGTTTGTATGTAACTTCTAAACCGTTAGGCCTAGAAACATGAAATTTGTAATTTTTTTTTTATGACATACTTAAATAAGCACTAACAAAGTATTTTTGGAAAGTGCCTCCTTATAAGATTAAAAAGAGTATGTAACTTTAAGTCATTGGGCCTAGAAACATGAAAGTTGGAAAAATGGTTTCTTTTATGACATAAATGAGCACTAACAAAGGATTTTTGGAAAGTGTCCCTTTATGAGGGTAAAAAGGGGGTTAAAAGTTTGTATGTACCTTCTAAACCGCTAAGCCTAGAAAAATGAACTTTGGCAGAAAAGTTTCTCTTGTGATGTAAGATGTAAGTGACTAAGAAAGAAAGGACTTCTGGAAATTCCCCTAAAAGGGCTTAAAGGGAGTTGAAAGTTTGTATGAAACTTCTTAACCGCTAGCCTTAGAAACATAAATATTGGCAGAAAGCTTTCTCTTATGTCGTACTTAAATGGGCACTTAGAAAAGATGTTTGGAAATTTTCCCTTAAGTGGGGTAAAAATTGGGCTGAACATTTGTATGAAACTTTTAAACCTAGCTTGGAAACATGAAATTTGGCAGTAAGGTTTCTCTTAGACCGAAGTGGGCAATATGAAAGGAGTTTTGGAAAATTCCTCGTAATTGGAGTAAAAACAGGAGTTGAAAGTTTCTATGAAATTACAGCTGTTTTAAAGTTGGACGCAGAAAGTATCAAATTTACGCTCTTATCTTTCACTCAGTACTATTATAAAACAAAGTCACTTGCATTTTTGCAGTGCATATTCATGCACTTTATGATTGCTCTTTATACCATGCAATATAAATATTTCAGGGTTAGGAGTTACCGAAAAGATAAAAACTTCCGCGCGAGAAATTAAATTCAGCGCGTACGACGGTGACGACGGAATTACAGCCGAACTCCTGAAGGCGGATTGTAAACCAGTCCTCAAGGCCCTTCAGACGCTGTTTAATTCCGTCTTTCACGAAGGGAGAACGCCGCAAGCATGGAACAGAAGTGCGGTAGTGCTTTTCTTCAAAAAAAGGTGATAATACCTTGCTGAAGAATTACAGACCCATCTCACTTCTGAGCCATGTATACAAGCTGTATACGAACATGTATACGAACCGTCTCGCGCGGCCTGTGCCCAGCAGTGGGACGCAAATAGTATAGTAGTAGTAGATAAATAACCCAAAAAAAAAAGTTATTTTTAAGTCAATGTCTGCGTGAGTTTTTATTCGCGAATGATACGTGTGTTACTAAATAAGTTTTTTTTTTAGTATTTTGCTTAAAAATTTGAAAAACCCAAATAGGGGAAATAATTCGTATATAAGTCAATTATATAACAGTTTTTATTTATTTTATAGAAATTTACTTACAGGTTTATACTAATTAGCTTAAGCTTAAGATAGCGCGCACGCTTATTGGCACTTCAGTCGTAAACATGCGCAGAAATAAAGGTCTCTTACATGCTACCTACCTAAAGAAGTAATTTTGCACAGTTCTTCACTGTGACAGACTTGAGCCCCTCAGCTAAGGCGCGGCGTCAAGGCACCACACCTAAAATATAGAGCACAGCACAGCATACCGTTTCTCAGGGAATCAGGGAAAGGTGAAATGAACATATGAAATGTTTAGTATCAATGTTTGAAAAGGTTTTCAAAATAACGTACGGTGTTTTAGGGGGGGGGTGTGCAAACAACTCGGCGGGCGGCGACACTCGGCGCCACGCTCGTCGCAACCGCAGCACCCAGCCGCACTAAACCCTTAAACAAACAAAAAACACAGCAAAGAAACTGCAGTTACTTCTAAATGTAAGATAAGACATATATACAAGCAAATTCAGTAAAGATACAAACACACATACAACATACAAACAAGCTTAATTCCTACGATTACTCCATAACCTCTGTACCAAATCACGCCTCATCATATTAGGACCCGATTGAGAGCCTACATAGGGAATATGAATCTGCAATTGATCCATATCGCTTTCAATTATGGGATCAATAGGATTCCTAAATTCCTAAGTAGGCAGCCATTGTCATTTTTTGCGCAATGGCTGGATAGTGTTCAATTATAATAAATACTAGCTGCCATCCCCTCATTTACATGGGTGTACTAATAAATAAAAAGGCAATTTCTTTTTATACAAACCTTGCACATACTACTGTAAACAAATAGCAAACAAATCGCAGACTCCTACAGGATCTGCAGATGTGTGCAAAGTCCCCAATCCACACTGAGTGTGCATTAGGCTTCTAACACCGTTGGCCCTGGGCCTGTGCTCAGCAGCGACACATTATAGGCTGTTGTGGTACTTACTGTTTTGTTAACTCCAATTATTTTCACACTATCGGAACATTTACATACAAGGTGCTAATAAATAAATAAATTAGGTAAAAGTTTTCTATTTAAAGTTAATAAGTTCAATTATCTCAAGGTAAATAAATGTACCTACTTATGCATCAATGCAATGCAGGCTGTACTTTAAAATATTTCTTACCATGAAACTTTCTATACACACATGTTGTCTGACTGACTCCATTCCATTGCTGATAGAGATAAGAAAGATATAGAAATTAGAAATAAATAGTCCAAACAAAGCAATTTTATTCAATCATGTAATGTGTAGTTGATGATATCTTGGCATTTTAATTTCATAGCATCTTAACAGTCCATGACAACTCATTTTTACAAAATGCTTGAAGTAAACCCCAGCCCTGAAACAAAGTAGTACAGTTGAGAAACTAGATCACTTTTTCAAACTGTTGGGCGCACCCACCCAGGTGTGATGGCAAACTAAGAGGAGTAATTCTTATAATACATATAAATTTAAATTATGTTTTATATTATAACATATTCAAACTTCATTTCAGTTTTTCCTTTAGGTACTGCTATTATTTTCAACACATCTTTATACCGTTATTGATTTCTGCGCTATTATCCTAAGTCTTTAGGCTGCCAAACTAAATTGAACTAAACACTAAGTACACACTTTTTATACATTATGGCATTTACTTACAGCCCACACATTCTTGATGAGTGGGCTATTGTAGAACATTGTCGTGGTGTGCACATATTGAAATGTAGGGTACTATGCTGTTTCACATTAACTGTAGCTATCTTTAATAAAAGAATGCCACAAATTGTGTAAAGCAAGGAAATTATAATATAATAACAATAGGAAATAGTTTTAGATTGAAGACCTTGCTATTTATTTGATGTGAAAATGATATGTGCTTAGGTTATGTACAAAAACAAAATGTGAAATTTGTTATAACTATAGAAAAACAAATAACACCCACCTTTGAAATGCAGCTAGGTATTGAAATTAAGTACACATTGGCTGGCGTTTACCACAAAATCATTTTACGACACGATAAAAGTCGGCGGCCACATCTTGAGCTCATATTTTTTCGGTGGCAAATGAAGACAAATCTTCTATTTGGATGTTTCTCTTCTGCGAGGGTCGGTCGGTTAATAACTTTCTTCTGTACAGAAGAAACACAACACACAGCACAATATTCATAAAATGGCGATGATATTTTCCGATATTTCGGCTTTTCATTTGACATTGACATTTCAAACCAATTACGAACTGAGTTGATTCAAATCGTCCACTAAAGTTAACGTTAACGTTAAATATTTTACTATGGGATAAAATGACGTTTCTGTATGGAATGACAGCTCGGCGGCCATATTTAACGACCAGGAGTCCGTCAACTATGCATGAATCAACTCGCCATTAGCTTGGAACGTCAAACTGACTCATTTGACAGTAGGTATTGGTTTGAAAGACCGAAATATCAGAAAATATCATTCAGTCATTCAATTAACCTTTATACGAGATTGAACCACACTGCTTACCAAATAAGGTTCAATTTCGTATAGGAAAATGACAATTAATTTCAAACTAAGTGGCAGACGTGATCGCTACAAAAAAGGCACTTGATTCACCGGAATCAAGCGCCATTGGCTTGAATTCGCCAAACTAATTGGCGAACGTGATTGAGCTGCTGTTTCCGATTATCAGTGGAAGGGTACGTGGTAATGGCGGCGCACCCGGGGAGCGCCCGCAATCTGTGACGTCAGCGGCGCACCCCGACAGTGATACAGTGGCCGGTGGCACGGCCATGCTGACATGATGACGACTTCACATGATATTTGGAGAGGATCGAAAAACGCCAACTTGTTTGCGTATTCCCTTGGCGTCATTACAAGAGCAGGTTACACTAGGTAATAGGTATAAAGTTTATTTTGCATTTAAAAATTGTAGTCGTACTTAATTGCAGTGATTGCAACGAATGCTTTATAATCGTAATCTAAACAGATGACTTGCATTGCTTCTTTTCCTTTGCAAGTGAAATCATAGACATGGCAATAGGGATGACGACAGGGTGAAGAAATCGAAATTCTAATTAGTCCGTCAGCCAGGTAATAAAAAATATTAGACACGTATTTTTTTTTATCACATTAACAAAGATGACTAAGTTAAAACGCATTAAAGTTGGAGAGTGGGGGCTAACTACGTCACCGTTAGGTATAAATCGTACCTAACCGTGACGTCACGCGACATTTCAACTCAATATATCTCCGTATAAGTTTGATTACGTGAAAAAAGGAAAAATACGTGTCCAATACTTTTCAATAATCTTCCTGATAGACTAAGGAAAAAAAAGTTGTCGTCATCCCTATTAAATATATAGAAAAAGAAAAACATTATTTGCGAATGGTATTTACCCACTGACCTATAAGTAATAACATATGGAATGAACAGTGCCTAACCGAACGGTGGGGACGGCCCGAGGTGTTCGGGCACCCGTTTTGACGGGGCCATTTTTCTCCGGCTGATTGTGAATTGTGAATCCTTTATTTACCTAACTAAATTAAGCCTAACCATCGAATCAAGTGGCGTTATTCCAATCTCTCCCAAGAACTTCACTCAACAGCAATGAAAACGGGTCACTGTGTATTGAAAATTGTACAAAACAAAGTGACGCGGTTGCAGTTGCTGTTGAGTGTATCTATATTCTTTCGACCGATGATTAGGTACTTACTTATGAAAATATTTTTAATCTTTCAGTTCAAATTTTTAAAGTTCTAGACGACGTCTCTGAGAAACTAGTTTTTTATTAGGTAGTTACCTACACGTATTTTCCGGAACTTCGAACGACGCTGGCAGGTGGCAGGCAGCTTATTTACCTACATGCCAACAACTCCTACGAGCTTTTCCAAGTTACTTAGTCGGAATTAGTTTGCACGCGTCCTTACGACTTTATTAGGGTGTTGTTTACCGGATGCGGATACACCTACTCTTTTCCGCTCTTCGTTAAAATGCCTAAGGGCCTCATTAACGTAATAAATAACGATTCAATGAGCTATACGAATTCGAGGAAATGGATCTCTTATTTTTAAGGACTCCATTGTTGGGATAATATTGAGTCTGCGCTAAAACGAGAGAAAATATTAAAATTGAAATAGGTGGCCAAATTTTCCGAAGAGTAGGTAAGTACTATATCACCACCACCACCACCACAACAGCTTATTACGGCCCACTGCTGGGCACATGCTTCCTCCCATCACGAGAGACGAGAGGGTTTGGGCTATAGTCCCCATGCAGGCCCAACGCGGATTGGGGACTTCACAACATCCTCACGATATTTTTCTTCACCGAAAAGCTCACCGAAGTACTATAATATATTGCTAAACAGGGAGATAGTGAGTCGGAAATGAGATCCGCGGGAGATCCTATATCTCTATTTACCAAATTGAATGAGGCCCCTGTGTTGCTAAGCCCTACTTATTACACGAAAGAAAAAATGTCTCATCTCTCAACCTTTTAGAAAAGTCCATGAAAGCCTTCAATGGAAGTAAAAGTACGTAAGTAAGTACCTATTTGGTTGAATAGGTAATACGATCTCGGGAAATTAAATGGTTGGCAGCAACAGGCAGCCCGAGTCCATTTAAAAAAGACTTTCACAACTTCCTTTATTCACTCGGAACATGAAAACTCGAAAACGCGAACTTTCAAGAAGCCCTGCCCGTTCCACAAGCTTACCTACAAACCATCTTACAACAATAAAGTACCTACAAAACTTTCGTAACAAACTTGATTTAGAAGTAGAAGTTTAATACCTACCTATATTAACTATAGGTTTTTTACACAATTAAAAACTTGCTGCGATAGAGAAAATTCAAAATGATAAGGATTACCTAATACCTAATAAATTACAACAGGGTCAAGCAAAACGTTGGGACGATGTTTTACCCACAAGCTTATTTTTAGGTTTTAAATTTTTTTCGAGCTGGTAAAAAAAATGTATGGGATTCAGGTATCGGTCACACTCACACCATCAATCCCATACTGGGTCAAACAAAAATATTTTTTTACCAACTTGAAAAAAATTCAAAACCTCAAAAACATGCTTAGAATCGATAGCTGATTCTGTGGGTAAAATATCGTCACAACGTTTTGCTCGACCCTATACATATATACACCGGGTACTACGGGTACTTTCATTCAATACTGATCCAAGCCTAGGCGTTGATCTGTGGGGAACCGCTACTGACCGTGATAAAATACAAAAACGCGCTTTACGCCTTATTGCTAAAACGTGTTGACTATCCAGCGCAGGAACTGTTCAGAAAATACAGTATCCTGACCCTACCATGTGTTTACGTGCTGGAAGATTGTAAACATGTTCGTAAAAATGTAAACACATACAAGTCCTGGGTACCAAGACACGGTAGAAATGCGCACAGGCAACACCTGCTCGAGCAGCTCGTCCCTCAATGCAGGCTCGCCAAGGCGCGAGGGTCGCTCGGTGTCGTTGGGGTCAGAATCTACAACGCGCTTCCATCAGAAATAAGAGCGAGTAGCAGTGATGCAATCTTTGCGCAAAAAGTTAAACTGTTGCTATTGAAACTTGCGTGCTACAGTATCGACGAGTTCGTTGTGGGGGAACGTTGACTCATGCACACAAAATAAGCTAAAATTAAAAGACTTAAAATTGTGAATAAAATATTAAAAATAAATAAATGTTATTAAAAATAATGTAAATTAATAGTGTATTAACTACGTTTACATAGATTAAGAAATGGCCTGTAATACTTTTATTATGAATAAATATCTCAATCTCTCAATCTCAATCACACCTAGGTACTGTCGCGTAATGTATCCCTTTTAGAAATATCTTTCCTGCAATTACCACATTATATGTGTGTGGCTATAATCGAAATCTTACATAGGGAAAGGGACCATCCATATCCTTCAGTCGTCATGGCGTTCAAATTGAACTTTAAATCTATTCGGTTTCACCGACCGTGACGCTTTGACGGTAGGGATATGGAAGTTCCCTTTCCCTGTGAATAGAGCCCCGGTTGTGTACAATTGTACATTGTTTTGTTATATCTCAAGCTAGATATTTAATATAATAATCCGAGAGGACGGAGTCGCGATTAAACCTGATGAAACATCAAATAAAAACAAAAGCCTCAGTTTAAATGTGAAACATAAATTACCAATCGTATTTAAAGTAACCCACTTTGAATAAAACCAAACAACGATGACTTTTAATTCATCATTTTACTAAGCTCTGCTAAGTCACTAGTTTCTAGTTTGTACGACACGAAAGTTCCGGCGTGAAAAGTTCGTAAGCTCCCGGGCGGGCGGCTTCGCGGCGCGGCGCGCACTGGGCGGGCGGGCTTTGGAAGCACTGAAAGGTACTGACGATGCGCGATTGGGTTGATCAGACAATCCAATTCACTGATTGGTTATCAGATTAATTATTAATTACTATTATACTACTTCGTTATTTGAGTATGTAAATATAGGGATATGGGATTTTCCATATCCCTAAAGTAAACAATGATAGGTAGACCAGGTAGTTATCCGATTATGTAGCGAATAATCTATGGGAATACTATCCAAAATCCCAATAATATCCTTAAAATTTCGTTTAGGTGATCCTGCTAAGAAACCTGCACGCATCTGCGAAGTAATTCAAAGATGTGTGTGAAGTCCCCAATCCGCACTGGGCCCGCGTGGGGACTATAGCCCAAACCCTCTCGTGATGAGAGGAGGCCTGTGCCCAGCAGTGGGACGCAAATAGGCTGTAGTAGTAGTAGTAGATCCTGCTAAGGAGGGAGATAGTGAATCGTTATTTAGGGAAAATTTCACAGGTCCAGTATCGGCCGCATCCCCTATTCTTACACATAAAATTTATTCTCACTGTACCTGTTCAAATTCAAAATACTTAATGAACATGGTTGTTATCTACTATTTTGTTTACACAACACTTTACATTTTTATCTTTAACCGTAATAAGCAATTTCAATGAGAAATGCGTGCATGTAAGTATTTTGAATGGAAATGGGTTCATAAGTAATTCACTTTTCACTTGTTGTTGTCTAATATTATTAACATTTTCGCCGCTTGGCAGCTTGACACGTAAAGAATACCTATCTGTAAAATACCATCCTATAGCCTACTTTGTAAAAACAGTAAACTTATTGAACTATTTTTCTTCCACCGTACTATTTTCAAAGCGCTGTGTGATAATAATCTCCTTGCTCCTTTGCAAGAAGGATTTGTATACCTTATTTTCTATGGTGTTTGACATTGTCATTCTATCAACAACTAAGTACGTTTCTTTACCATGTCCTATTTTATTATTGAATAAAGCCAATATTCTGTTTGGTCTTGTCTAAATCCGTATCAATTTATTCAATAATAATTTTTTTTCGTGTCGCCAAGTATGCCTGACGGAAAAGAAAACTCATCTATATCGCGCTATCTGCGCCCCGATCGGTTCGACGTGGAACCTTCGATGACAGGTTCAGACCTCAAGTGGGCACATTGGAAATATTCATTCGAGAATTTCATCGCACGGGAAGCTGCCTCAGCTGATAAAACACTTAAGTACCAACTCCTAGTCAATCATATCTCTCCACCAATTTACAATATTATTCAAGCAAAGACCTCGTACGACGAAGCCATCAAAACGCTCAATGATGCCTATGAAAAGCGACAAAACACCACCCTAGCACGACATATCCTAATTTCAAGAAAACAACAACCGGGCGAGTCAGTAGCTGAGTATTCGAGGGCCCTAAACATACTCGCTCGTGATTGCAAATTCACGGATGTCACTGCAGCTGATTACCAAAACGATGTCGTACGTTTAGCTTTCATTGCCGGGGTATCCTCACAGAAAATCAAACAAAGACTTCTAGAAAACTCCACTGACACTTTGGAAGAAACCTTGAACCTGGCTTTGTCTCTAGAATCTGCTGAAAGCACTTCGCAACTACTTACAGTGTCACCTTCTACGTCTGCTCATGCTAATGCTGCCTCTGAAGCTCCAGAACACTCGCCGATGCCCAATTTGGCAGCTACAAACGCTCCAAACAGACCTCGACCTGATTTTTATCCTAACCAAACCAGACGACGATGTTTCTTCTGCGGTAGTAGTAATCTTCATCAGCGAAACAGATGCCCCGCTTATAACGCCGAATGTCAACTTTGTTCCAAGAAAGGACATTTTGCAAGCGTATGCCGTAGTTCTGGGCCCAACCCACGAACTGCTAATGCTATCGCCACAGATGACGAACAATCTCAACCTCAATCTACTTACTCTAACTTGTCTAACATCTCCGCCGCTGCTCCTGCAAGCCTAAGAAAAGCAACTATATCTATTACAGTCAACGAATATCGTGCTGATGCACTTCTCGACACGGGTAGCTCAATTAGCTTTATAGACAAAAATCTAGCTCGAATAATAAACCTCAAACAAAAGCCCTGCAAGCAAGCAATTACTCTAGCGTCACTCAATAATGTCTCTCATGTCGACGGTCTATGCTATGCAACAATTCAGATTGGTGAAAACAAGTACCAACATCAGCCACTGCTCATCATCAACGATCTATGTGCGGATGTCATTATCGGGCACGATGTTCTCGGGAAGCACTCGTCACTCGTACTTCAATTTGGAGGAGACAAACAACCCCTGAAAGTCTGCAACGTTTTAGAAGCGTCAGTCCCGCCAGCGTCAGTTTTCACCAACCTCTCGCCAGACATAAAGCCTATAGCTATACGCTCAAGACGGCATTCTCAAGAAGACCATGACTTCATATCAAACGAAATTAACAACCTACTTAAGGACAAAGTGATCGAACCCAGTATCTCGCTGTAACACCCCACCCTAACAAACCCAACGACATAAAACTCTGCAAACGGCTCTTGGTCTTTATTATCCTAAATTCTTATATTTTCATTTTATTTTGGCCAAATAATTTGTGATTGCAAACGTCTAGTAGTTTATAGGACCTAATGTTATGAACCGTAAATAACTCAAGAACTTTTAACGTGAATAGGAATGGTATATTATGGATTAGCGAGTGTTCAATTATTAAAGTTATTAAGCAAGAAAAGATTATTGTTTAAACTATTTAAAAGATATAAGGTTTTTAAATAATTATCAGTTTCCCTACCTAATTCCCCTACCAGGAGGTCGGATACAACATTGATTCATTTGGATATAGGCATCAAATACTTGTAACTAGATTTCTAGAGTTTCATAAGCTTTCTTGTCTAACGACATTATATTCACATCTCCAAACTAATCTTTGTTTTGGATGGGGACTGACCAGCTAAGTTCTTTATTTAAAAGCCACTTTGAGCCATAATATTTTTTTTTTTTTTTCTGGACCCTTGGAGACTATACATCTCTAAGATCTTAGATTTAAGTTTAAGTTAGGGACTATACATCCCTTCAATGTAATTGTAGTACGTACCGATATGTATATTTTATACATGTAATGTAAATGTTATAACTATGTGTAAATTTTGAAAAAAGGCCTTCTGCTTGAGTTTGTTGCGGCGCTTCTTCTCAAGCAATGGGTCTAGGAAGCGCTAGTAAATTCTTTTCTGACGTGTAAAAGTGCCCCTATGTGGCCAATTTGCTGAATAAATGATTGATTTGATTTGATTTGATTTGATTTGAGCTTATATAAATAATTAGTTAAAGACCAAAATTGGTCAGCAGATATATTTATTCTCAGTTTTAGCTTCAAGTTTTCTAACTGAAGTAAGTAGACACTTGTCTTTCTATAAGGATATGTTTCCCACTTAGTTCTGATACATTATGACTGAGGTTATTAGCATAAAATAACAAATGATTAGTCAGTGACTCTGTCGATCAATATGTCTGATTTCGAGCGACCAAGACAGGGATTGAGAAGGTACATATGACCCAGTATGACTCAATCAATTGATAAAAATATACTTGAAGATTCGTGTACTTATTTTGCGTACAAACAAATCATAATAAACCAAAACTTTGATTACTATTTAATATTATTGATCCTCAGTTAAAAATCTTTTCACTAGCTGAGAATCTGCATAAGGTAAACTACCTTTTATGCTTTGAAGATTAGGTTAATGGAGATTTGTAGTAGATAATGAAGATTCCGTATCCTACACATAGTTCCCTGATACCCTAGGCTAATGTTTGCAAAGCTAGAGGCCGCGCCGCGCCTCACATTTACTTTTAAACGTGTTATGTGTGATGTAACTTAACTCAGTGCAATGTTAAGTTTCTAAGCTGATATAAGGCTATTCGGTGCGAGGTTCGGGTTACCTCTAAAGAACCTGACACTATCACCCGGTGTTGTGCCGCTGAAATGGCGTTAGGCCCCCACAGCAACCGAGAGGGTTGGGAGAGAAGAGGGGCCACAGGATTCCCTACTTATGTTGTGCGAATAAATAAATATATAGATAAAGAGGGACCACGGCAAGCAAGTACAGTTGAGAGAATCACTGTCTAGACCCCGCATACTGTCCAGTACTCTACCGTGTGTGGAAGATCTCATGAGTTGCGATTCATAATAACCCATGGTTATCATTCATAGCAATCATGCCCCAAAAGAGCCACATCTTGGGGAACTCAAACGGATGAGTTTTAGGAGGAACTTCGTTGTCACAGTCAGTTTCCATTCCACCTGAAGGCCCCGGACTACGCCAGCCCTAATGCAAAACAACAGCAAAAGACAAAATCCATTTTGTTATGACATTTACATTTACTATGGTTCGCATGTTCCAACTGAACTGAATGCTAAACCCTTGCTCCATCAATCCATCTGAAACAATCACATTAATACACAGAAATACAATAAAATATAAGGAAATACTGCACTCTAAAACGATACAAGGGAGATGCTTCCCATACGAAGACCAAGTAAAAACTAACCCCTGTCAATCAAAACCCACCGCTATTTATACTAAATTCCGTTCACTCCGTTCGCCGCGTTCGCTCCGTTCGCTCCGTTCGCTGCGTTCGCTGCGTTCGCTCCGTTCGCTTCGTTCGCCTTGTTAAATTACGCCGAAATGGCTGAACAGATTTTAATGAAACTTGATATAAATATACCTCCGAACCCTGGGAGAAACATAGACTATAGCTCATCCTTGGAAAATGTAGAGTATCCGCGTAATCGAGAGAAACCGTTCCGTTCGCTGCGTTCGCTTCGTTCGCTACGTTCGCTCCGTTCGCTACGTTCGCTCCGTTCGCTGCGTTCGCTCCGTTCGCTACGTTCGCTCCGTTCGCTACGTTCGCTCCGTTCGCTTCGTTCGCCTTGTTAATTTACGCCAAAATGGCTGAACAGATTTTAATGAAACTTGGTATAAATATACCTTCGAACTCTAGGAGAAACATAGTATATAATCCATCCTTGGAAAATGTAAGGCATCCGCGTAATCGAGAGAAACCGTTCCGTTCGCTGCGTTCGCTCCGTTCGCTACGTTCGCTCCGTTCGCTGCGTTCGCTCCGTTCGCTACGTTCGCTCCGTTCGCTTCGTTCGCCTTGTTAATTTACGCCAAAATGGCTGAACAGATTTTAATGAAACTTGGTATAAATATACCTGGGAACTCTGAGAGTAACATAGACTATTTTCCATCCTTGGAAAATGTAAGGCATCCGCGTAATCGAGAGAATCCGAACTCCACATAAACAATATCAATAAGTCATAGTATCCCAGTAGTTTGTCCTTCCACCTCTCATGCAGAAGATCATAGACTCTTTTCCGGTCTGCTCCTCAAGTACCACTTATGTGCAAAAATCAACTTCATGAGGGCCAACAGAAGCTCTTCGATGAAAGTAAACATCGTAAAGAAACCTGCACGCATCCGAAAGGCAATTCAAAACGCGCGCGAAGTCTCGAATCACTCTGAGTCTGCTGTGGAGGTGGTGGAAGTCTCGACTCAAGTTAACTAAACTACAAATCCATATTAATATTATAAATGCGAAAGCAACTCTGTCTGTCGGTCGGTTCGTCTGTCTATCTGACTGTCTGTTACCTCTTCGCGCCTCAACTACTGAAACAATCTGGATGAAATTTGAAATGAAGATAGCCGGGATCCCGAGAAAGGACTCAGGATACCTTTCATCCCGAAAAAACACATAATTCCCGCGGAAGCGCGACAACCGAATTCCTCACAGGCGATGTTGCGGGGAGAAGCCAGTATTCAAATAATAAGAAGACTTTATCTATTCCTTAAGAGATCTAAAATATTTGTGATGTAACAAACAGCTTAAAGCAGTCTGTTCTGTTACATCGCCATGGAGGGCACAAGTACTCGTTGCCGGCGGAGGCCATCACCGTAAGCGCCTCGTCATCGACTACTCGCAAACGATTAACAGATTTACTGATCTAGACGCTTACCCTCTTCCAAGCATTGATTCTATCATAACAAAAGTGGCAAAATACAACGTTTACAGTCAAATCGATCTGAAAAGTGCATACCACCAAGTCCCAATCTTACCGAAAGAAAAAGTTTACACTGCCTTCGAAGCTTGTGGTAATCTCTATCAGTTCACAAGAATACCGTTTGGCGTAACGAATGGAGTAGCGGCTTTCCAAAGAACTTTACAATACATAATTGACACTGAAAAACTTAAAGGTACCTTCACTTACCTTGACGATGTCACTGTTTGCGGTAAGGACAAATCCGATCATGACAAAAATCTTGAAATGTTCATGAAAGCCGCTGAAAAATACAAACTAACCTTAAACATGAACAAATGCACATTTGAATCCGAATCAATCAACTTGCTTGGATATACTATCGCACACAACGTTATCAAGCCTGACAAGTCTCGATTGGAACCGCTACTGAATCTTCCAATCCCCACTGATACTGCTACACTGAAGAGAGCACTCGGTCTCTTCGCTCACTATTCAAAGTGGGTCGACAACTTTTCTACGAAAATCAGACCTTTAATCGAAGTTACTTTTCCACTATCTCAAGAAGCTATCACTGCCTTTCAAAACCTGAAAACTGACATATCAAAATCAGCATTAGCAGGAATCGATGACAATGAAATATTTTCAGTTGAGACGGACGCTTCCGATTTTGCCATCGCAGCGACACTATCACAAAAGGGTCGTCCTGTCGCATTCTTCTCTCGTTCTCTCAACGACTCCGAGAAAAGGCAACCTTCGATTGAGAAAGAGGCCTGCGCCATAGTCGAAGCTTTGCGTAAATGGAGACATTTCTTGATAGCAAGACATTTCCTACTCATTACAGACCAACAATCTGTCGCATTTATGTTTAATCAAACACACTCTAACAAAATTAAGAATGAAAAGATCGAAAGGTGGCGGTTGGAGCTCTCGTGTTTCAAATATGATATAGTCTACCGACCTGGAAAACAGAACTTCGCCGCTGACGCACTTTCTCGAGTATGCATGCAAATAAATACTCCCGCTTCTAACTCTAAACTAGTGGAACTACACCGGAACCTCTGCCATCCAGGGATCACGCGCATGATTCATTGGGTCAGATCAAAGAACCTACCGTACTCCGTAGAGGATGTAAAACGAATGACAGCCGCATGCCCAACTTGTGCGGAAATAAAACCACGTTACATGAAACATCAAGGGCATCTTATCAAAGCGACAGCCGCGTTTGAAAGATTGAACATTGATTTTAAAGGACCAATACCATCTAGCACCCAGAATCGATACATACTGACAATAATTGATGAGTTTAGTCGTTTCCCTTTCGCTTATGCGTGTAAGGATGTATCTTCAAGATCGGTAATCAATTGTCTCGAAGACTTGTTCTCCACTTTTGGTACTCCAGCGTACATCCACTCCGACAGGGGTACATCTTTCTTATCGGATGAACTTAGACAATTCTTGTCTTCCCTCGGGACATCATGCAGCCGCACTACACCCTACAATCCCCAGGGAAATGGACAGGTCGAACGTCTCAACGGCACACTGTGGCGAACGATCCAACTAAACCTCAAATCAAACAATGAAGATATAGTAAACTGGGAAAAGGCACTGTTACCGGCGCTACATTCTATAAGATCTCTCCTGTGTACGAGCACTAACACAACGCCGCATGAACGCATGTTTAATCACCCACGCCGTTCGCAAAACGGACAGTCTTTGCCGACTTGGCTACATTCGCCTGGACCAGCGTTTATGAAAACGAATGTAAGAAGCTCTAAGTATGACCCCGCTGTACAGGAAGTCCAATTGTTGCAAAGTAACCCAGAATACTCCTTTATAAGACTTCCTGATGGGCGAGAGACAACAGTTTCCAATAGGTCGCTGGCTCCAGCACCACGAGCTGTTGACGATGACCTGACAGATGATGAAGTTGACGATAACGAACCCGAAGAAATATCTGCGAACCAAGACCCACCTGCCAACATCAATCCTGATGCAGGAATCAGCCAACCTCGGCGTTCGGGCAGAGATCGCAGACCTCCAGCCTTCATGCATGACTATGTCTCTTCGTAGAGGGGGCGAATGTGATAATAATCTCCTTGCTCCTTTGCAAGAAGGATTTGTATACCTTATTTTCTATGGTGTTTGACATTGTCATTCTATCAACAACTAAGTACGTTTCTTTACCATGTCCTATTATTGAATAAAGCCAATATTCTGTTTGGTCTTGTCTAAATCCGTATCACGCTGCATGTTAAATTCCATGGAAAAGGGTGCAGCTGTCGTCAGTAAAAGCATAAAGACATTACTAGACTATAGTGGTTTGTATACTGACCTACTAGTCCTACTACTACTAGTGGAAACTGGAAAAATGACAATAAATATTTGTTTTGTCAATAAATCGCGAAGTTATTCGAAAGTACTTCGGTAGGATTTCGGTGTCCATGGGCCTAGTTGAACTTTAAATCTAGCTGCTTAGGGTGAGTCGATTCATGCTTAGTTGACGGACTCCTGGTCGTTAAATATGGCCGCCGAGCTGTCATCCCATACAGAAACGTCATTTTATCCCATAGTAAAATATTTAACGTTAACTTTAACGGACGGTTTCAATCAACTCACCCTTAAAGTTCGGTTGAACGCCGCGACGCGGGAGCCAGCGCAGCGATAGGGAATCTCGCTGTCCCTATTTAACGAATTACGAATAGAGCCCCTGGTTAGCATATATCTAACAATGATGAGCCCGTAAGTAAATTTTCTTGATGTAACCTAAGGCTAAGCCATAAGCCTACATACCCTATAGGTACCCTATAGCGGTTCCCTGCTCAATATCAAATCAAGTCGAGATAGGCAAGTAAGTATATCAGAACACAAGTTAGAAGGCGCGCCGCGAAGCACTTAAGCCGTTGACGCAGAGTCTGTTATTGCTTAATCCGCGCGCCTTCTATGTTGTGTAGTGCTATACTTTGTTTTACAAATTATGAACCTTCAATGTTCTATAGGTATGACAAATTCAAATTCCATTGTTTTCATACGACTTTATTGGGTTTGAGCAGGCAACCCACGATTATATATTCTTCCCATATATATTTTCATATAGGTATCTAAGTAGGTATAATATGTATGAAAATAAGCTTCCATATCAAGCTTTGTAAAATACGTAAAAGTAAATGTCACGTATTTTTCGCGAACAACCTTTACGGTGTCCCTCGGCCTTGGTATTTTCTGACATTCAGAAAAATAGCGATTATTTTCTACCACTGTATCTTTTAGGGTTTGCATGATGACTACAAAAAGTTCACAAATGAACGAGCATGCGGGCCACCTGTTAAGTAGTCACCTTAAAGCGCCACCAGTGCGTTGCCGACCTTGCGTTGCGATTCACGGTAAAGTTGCCTCTTAAAGGCACTAAAGTCTCGCTGAAAAAACTCTAGCAGGTTTTGTAGATTCAATAAAATACGCACAAGGAACTAGCATCCCTGCGAAGTGCCAGGGCATCCAATTTTACAGAGAGGACAGGATCGTCGATGATTCGGAGAAGGACGGCGAATACCTAAGGCCATTGCGAGTGACGCGCGCGGCCGATGCGGCCATGTCGTTGTAGGTATGGGAATGTCCATACATTTGTTGCAAGTTTGCAACTGTCGCGTGCGGCTGATGGGTGTATCTGTAAATCAATTTGATAATGCCACAATTATCTAATCAAAATCACTACTACCTATTACCTAAAACAATGGAAGCAGAAGCAAAAATTGAATCTAATTTTGTAAAAAAGTCGGTGGGCACTCGGCACGCCATGCCTTCAGGGAATTCGGCGCGTGTGTTAACTACTCATTAAGGTAGAGTATTATTAAATAAATGGACACGCGCAACCAATCCGTTTATATATATTCAGACAGTCATTAGCTTAAAAGCTTAGGTCTAGTATCTATAAATCATATTTACATAATATTAAATGTAAAAAAAACTTTTCTATATTTAATTATTTAAACGTCTACCAAACCAGCCTTACCAAGTCCCACTGCTGGGCACACGCCTCCTCTCATCACGGGAGGGTTTGGGATTTCCTTCACCGAAAAGCTCAGTGGTAAATTCAAATCGAATTTCGCACAAAAGTGAACTCAGAGGTGCGATCCGGATTCCAACCCCCGACCCTCTGCATGCGAGTCGGAGGCCGATCCACTAAGGCCATCACGGCTTAGCTACATAATTAGGTTCACTCGAAAAACATAGCCCTCCTTTCTGGCGCAGTTGAGTAAAAACAGTCGGTAGGTATAATTTATTTTAGGAGAGATTTAAACCGAGATACCTATGACAGCTGGATTTTTCTTGAAAAATTGCTTAATGCGAACTATTTACGATGCTCCTTAGCCCCATCACTATGGAGGGTTGAAGTAACCCATCACTATAAAGATTGTCATAATGTCGGACCGACATTATGAACCGACATTGTCGGTTAAGGAATCTCTCCAAAATCTCTCCTACGCTGCGTTCCGAATCGTGCTCAGAGCGTACACAGATAGCACCTTGCATCCTTTTTCGTCTTGAAAGTCGACTGCCAAGAGGAAACATTCGGAACGCAGCCCTACTATAGTGGAGCCATCGGCGATCCTAGTTGCTAAATGGCAATGTCATCAAGTTGTTTTCGCAAACTCACTGCGGTTAAGTATAGCCTAGTATAGCTCAATGTCGACTCGCCCCGGAAGACACAGTGCCGCATCCGACGTGGTCACGTCACGTCACGCCACATCACGCTTGCTACCCTCTATTTACGGGATCAGCCTTTATAAGACTACTAGCTTCTGCCCGCGACTTCGCCTACGTGGAATACGGTTATCGCATTCCCGCGGGAACTATGCGTTTTCCCGGGATAAAAAGTAGCCAATATCCTATTCCGGGACCCCAACTATCTACATGCCAAATTTCATCTTAATCGGTCCAGCGGTTGAACCATGAAGAGGTAACAGACAGACAGACAGAGTTACCTTCGCATTGATAAATATTAGTATGGATGAAGCCGTGGTGGCCTAGTGGTTTGACCTACCGCCTCTCATGCAGAGGGTCGGGGGTTCGATTCCGGCTCGCACCTCTAAGTTTGCTTACGTGCGAAATTCAATTTGAATTAACCACTGTGCTTTTCGGTGAAGGAAAACATCGTGAGGAAACCTGCACGCATCTGCGAATTAATTCAAAGATGTGTGTGAAGTCCCCAATTCGCACTGGGCCCGCGTGGGGACTATAGCCCAAACGCTCTCGTGCTGAGAGGAGGCCTGTGCTCAGCAGCGGGACGCAAATAGGCTGTAGTAGTAGTAGTAGTAGTATGGATCTTTGTTTTTGTTTACACATGTAGCATAACAAAGTACCTACTGGTGGATGCATCAGATCCTACCACCAGCAGAATATACCTTAGGTACTTATTGCCTCAATCATGAAAATCTGTCCATCGTTTTGGTTAAAACGTGTCACAGCAACAGTGAAAACAAAGGGTTCCCTGCTCACAGCCACTCGGGCGGGAAAGTAGTTCCTATTTTCATTCCCGCACAGTATGCTCAAACGTGCAGGAAAGTAAAACTTTCTGCGATAATGTTTACCAACATAAAAGGGGCTTTCTGAGCATATGCATTGTAATAGTACATTACTACAGAGGCCGGAAGGAGGATGTTGCAGGCCGAGTGAGTATTATATACGGCCGAACGAAGTGAGGCCGGATAGTTACGAGGCCGACAACTTCCGTTCCCCGCCGATGTATGTATAGTGCTTTTCTCCAACATGCAATGAAATAAATAAATAAAAAAATTATAGCTGTATTATCATAGAATGTCATAGCGAACCATAGTAAATATTGCTTGTAGCTTTTTTTTAATGGCGGAATGCCAAGATGCTGTGTCACCAATATATGAAATGGAAATTAAAAAAAAAGTGAGTTGCCGGCCTTGGCCTGCAACGTTTGTATGTAATCTCATTATAGACCAATTGTCTAGCCGCGCCTGAAACGTGATACTTCCCAGGCTAATGAGAAGAACATAATATCAATATTTCATTGCATGTTTGAGAAAAGTTTTTTACAACTCTACTTACGTAGGTACATTTTGTGAAAAGAACCAATCAAGCGAATTCGTAGAGTAGCCACACTGCGCTATGCTGAGCATTATTAATGGTGCGTCGGGTGGGTCAGGTCGACGTCATGGTGGGGTTGTTTAGGCCTACAGGCTGTAATAGGGTAGGGCTGCGTGAAGTTGGGGGTTCGGGGTTCAGGGAGCGGCCTAGATAGCGGGTCAGCCCTTGAAATTACTATCGTGTGGCGAACACAATAAATCACGCTTGTGCTCTTCGTTTTACGTGGGATTAGTTTTTTTGGCGTACACATATCATTGAGCCTAACTGTATATTGTACTACTACAACAGCCTATTTACGGCCCACTGCTGGGCACAGGCCTCCTCTCATCACGAGAGGGTTTGGGCTATAGTCCCCACGCGGACCCAGTGCGGATTGGGGACTTCACACACATCTTTGAATTACTTCGCAGGTGCGTGCAGGTTGTATATTGTACCCATTCATAAAACTGTTACTACGAAATATAACCGCTTCGAGGGGGGGTCGATTGCGTTGAACATCAAATAGTGTAACCGGCACTGATCGCTATAAGCTATCCTAGAGACATTACGTAGATGCCTACTTTGGCTAAATTACTACTACAGCCTATTGGCGTCCCACTGCTGGGCACAGGCCTCCTCTCACCACGAGGGCTTGGGCTAGTCCCCACGCGGGCGTAGCGCGGATTGGTAGACTTCACACACATCTTTGTATTACTTCGCAGATGCGTACCTACAGGTTTCCTCACGATGTTTTCCTTCACCAAAAAGCTCAATGGTAAATTCAAATTGAATTTCGCACATAAGTAAACTTAAGAGGTGCGACCTGGAATCGAACCCCCGAGCCCGACCCTCTGCATGAGAGGCGGTAGGTCGAACCACTAGGCCACCACCGCTTTTTTGCACATAAGAGTAGTTGTGTATGTATTCACCAGCGTCTTACTCTATTTGAAAATAAATTACAATCAAAATACTTACTTTTCAGTTGTATATACTCGCAGTGGCAACTCCGCCGGCGTCGCCAAGGATACCGCGCCATTCCGCTGTCTCACATCACACACATACACATATCTTCCAAACAACTCACTAAACTATGTAAACACTAAACATCAGTATTTCTGTACCTGGGGCTACTCTATTCGAACTCTTAAATTCAGAGAGAGCGCAGCGATAGGGAATCTCCCTGTCTCCATTTAAAGCTTCGAATAGAGCCCCTGGACACTCCTGTCATGTTCCATGTTGTCAAAAATTTGCAAAATTACAAGATTTGCAACTAGGCAAAAAACAAGCTCAATCGGTCGCGTCGTGCGCAATTTACAAGTTCATAGCTACTTACTCGGTGATAAGGACGCCGTTATCAGTCTGTCTGTCAAATTGAATTTTCCATATTATATTGGTAAGTTAACACCATTGGCTAACGCGACATAAGTACTGTGGAGACTGGCCGAGTACAATCGGTTAGTTGACACATTCTCTTCCAAAAATAGGTAATTTTAAGCGTAGAATATTGTGTAGCTTTTATTATTGAGTTTTTTACGATCCTTTGTAATGTGCGCATCTCTCAAAATATAATATCAATTCAACTTAAAATCTATTATTCCTTAGTTAGACAGTATTAGGGCAGTAAATAGGCCAGTCTTCAAGATTTAGTTATTTTAATAAGCTAGACTTCGTCTTCGTGTCTTCGGATTCCACCGCTGATCTCCGTGCCTGCAGCATCTACCTGAGCTAACATCAACCCCCCGTTACATTTGGTGGACGCGCGCTCGGTGGAAAGGAGAACATCTACATTTGATGAAACCGTTCTCGATGGAAGGAAGAACACGCACGGAACAAGAAACAATTGACAATGGAATGGATATCGCGCTCTTGAAGATGATGGTGAAGCGCTTTCAAGGAGTGATGGAATGGACAACCGCATGGCGAAAAACACGGTTGTACCGATTTTATTTGTATTAATCAAAATTTTCATCTATTGTCATATGCACCACGTTCATTTATTTAAAGAAAATGGCTGCCCCATAACATCGCAATAATTATTTTTAACAATATTTTACTGTCCTTTTGCTACATTACAAATAATAACGAGAGATTCATGAGGAATAATTTTATATTATAATATTTTTTTTATTATTCTAAATAAATTCACTTCGATCACTTTTCTGGAGCAAGAATCCGTTGGAGCAAATCACGGACTATTCTTCATGCTGCGTCAGGAACGAAAGATGTCTTCTTCAAAGTTCTCTTAGGTTGTGATCATAATTTTTCTTCTTGTTATTATGAATTTCTCCCCAATATTTCTTTATTCGTGAAAGGCAGGTAAAATTTTCTATACTCGCAATGTTTATTTTATATTGAATATAATTACTTTTATAATAATGTTTATTTTGATATATGATTGACTTTGTCATATTTCAAAACATTTCTCATTAATATTTTATATGGGTAGGTTAATATTTTCATTCATAGAGCAAATAGTTCGTAGGTATTGTGAATGAAGGATAAATAAATAAAGTTTGTGATAGGATGTTCGTGAATAGAAACCTTTATGGCGAATTTTGTAGTTGTCATTTAAAAAGATTTCGAATGAAGAGTAAATACTTGACATGACTTTGTGACATATCTGTCAAATGATAATAAATGGTTTTATATGTAAACAAATACTCATGAATTAAATAATGTCGTAATGAATATGAATAGGTAGGAAGTTTTTATATTAATTAAAGGTACTTAATTGAATATGCAGTGCTTGAATAGATAGGAGTTTTATACTTAATAATTAAAAGGTGGTACTTAGAATTGAAGTGTAGAAGTATTGAAGTTGAAGTGGCAATGATTATCATTGGTTGTGATAAAAGTAGGTAGGTATAAGTAGTTGTGTAATGTGTTTGGTGTAAGATTTTCGCGATGGCAGAACCAACCACAACTCAATCTATGCCATAGGCTTTTGAGGGGGCTTCGTTGCTTACCAGTGGATTGGGAATGTTGTTGCAGAGTCAGAAGCTGATATGCATTTATATGATTTCTTTGCATCGATAATATTACGTCTTGCTTAGGTTTTGGTATTATGTAGGAATTAGTGTAGTTATGCAGTTAGGTATATGTAGCGAAGATGTTGATGTATGTAATGTATATAGATAATGTAGATAGTGTATAGTGTATAATTATTGAGAATTTCTTGATGTAGAAAGCGTAACCTGTGTGTAGAATGTGTATATATGTGTCTTTTATAATTATTAGGATAATGACTTTTTCTTTCAGTGACATAGTGATTTTATTCTTAGTAATTTTTTTTATAGGCTATTGTATCGAGCATATTGCCTAATGAATTTAAATAAATAAATGGCAATGATTAGTTATTAATAAACGGTTTCATAATAATATTTATGATACCGCTGTCATAGTCAGTAATAAATAAACATAGAGATCCCTTTTTAATTATTTTTCATTTTTTTTTTAAAATAACTGTCAGCTGCCTTTGTGTTCAAACAAATTAATTAATTTTAATTATTTTTTTTCTCTCTCTTTAGAACCTACCTAGCTATGATTTATAATATGTTGCTTAAAGACCATGCTCACACCTTTGTTTTTTTTCATGTGCTGTCACCGTGGCGATTTGTGGAAGTTACTCTACGACCGTGTCTTCGAGGTATATCCATGGGCGGGCAGACGACCCCTCATATGTAAGGGACTGCACCCCATGGATCGCCAAGAAGAGAATCTTTAAAATAATTTTTGTGCGGTCGCTCGTTTGCTTTAAAGCTTACCTTTTAAAAGAAAATTATGTGACTTCCGCAAGTCTGTAATTTTTTATTGCAAGGAGAGGTTTCAAAGTTTACATAATTTAGCTTTTTGAACAATATTGTATCAGGTTAGGTTAGTCCGATTATTCTTGTCTGCGGACATTTTTTTTTTCGTCGAAATTTGTTTTTGGTCCGAAATCCACCTTTTCTAATATTTATTATTGATTCAGATTTTCTTTTAAGAGTGTTAATTATATATAATGAATATGGATGGAAAGGTTGGTTATTCCTTACACAGGAACAGTCTTAGTTTTGTAAAAGAAAAATTTCGACGTAGGGTAGGGCCTTCGTTAGCTAGGCGGTTCCTCGAAAGGGGAGGAGGGAAATGTGGAGACTGGCCGAGTACAATCGGTTAGTTGACACATTCTCTTCCAAAAATAGGTAATTTTAAGCGTAGAATATTGTGTAGCTTTTATTATTGAGTTTTTTACGATCCTTTGTAATGTGCGCATCTCTCAAAATATAATATCAATTCAACTTAAAATCTATTATTCCTTAGTTAGACAGTATTAGGGCAGTAGTAGGGCCAGTCTTCAAGATTTATATATTTTAATAAGCTAGACATCGTCTTCGTGTCTTCGGATTCCACCGCTGATCTCCGTGTCTGCAGCATCTACCTGAGCTAACATCAACCCCCCGCTACAGTACCTACATTAGTTCTTTAAATCTTTTACTTTTAATAACAATTTACAAATGTATGGCCCAGTATATAACTGATCGATGGTGTGAGCGATATTTATTTTTTTACTAACTCGAAACATATTAAGTAATAAAGAACTAAACATGCTTAGAGTCGATAGCTGATTCTGTGGGTAGAATATCGTCACGTTTTGCTTGACCGCGTATAATTTTTCATGCACTTAATGTAATTTTATCTACATAAGGACAAGGAATAGTAAAACTAAGTAATAACAGACGAGTATTTATTTTCGATTGTCAAATAGGTATCTTGATCATGTAAGTAAGCCGTGCCGTAAATCCAAGCTTAGGGGTCCATTCTGCTTTACCCCGCCTCGTGGTAACGCATAATGGAACCCTCTGTAACCTCATAGGAAGATATTACTTATTCACATCTGTAGGCAACCCAAAGGCAAGCGTGAAATAAGTAATATACATTATGAAGTATGAAGTCTACCCATTACGCTTTACTGGGATTATTTGCTTGAGGTGCACTTATTAAAGGAAAATTATTCATGCCAAAGACGTCGAAGATTGATTTTAAAAGGCTACTTTTATAATATACTGGCGGCCCGCCCGGTTTCGCACGGGTAGTAAACCAACAAATTATACACCAAAACCTTCCTCCTTAATACCTCTCTTTATTATTGAAAATCGTCATGAATATCCATTAAGTCCGATGGCCGATGGGGCCGGAAAGTTCTCGAGTGGCGCCCGCGAACCGGGAGACGAGCTGTCGGTAGGCCTCCAACAAGATGGAGCGACGACCTCGTGAAGGTCGCGGGAAACCGGTGGAAGCAAGTAGCACAGGACCGGTCTGAGTGGCGAGCCTTGGGGGAGGTCTATCTCCAGCAGTGGACGTCTTTCGGCTGAAATGATGATGATGATGATGATCCGTTAAGTAGTTTTTGAGCCTATCGCTAACAGACAGACGCGGCGGTGGACTAGTATACCTATACATAATTATGTAGTGAACGTTTATAGGGAACTAGAGATTGGCCGCGACTTTACCTTGAGTTTCATACTAAATGTACACCTCAGACCTCTTTAAGATCTATTTCCAGCAGATAGGTGGAGCAATCTCCATACAAAATCACAGATTCCATAGCTCCGTTTTGTCGTAGAATAAAAACAAACAAACACTACAATTTTTAGTATGGTTAGGAACTATCGCGTAATGAATGGTCTCTTAATTGGTTTTTCTCAAACATGCAATGAAATATTGATATTATGTTCTTTTTATTAGCCTGGGAAATATCACGTTTCAGGCGCGGCTAGACAATTGGTCTATAATGAAATTTCATACAAACGTTGCAGGCCTACGCCAGCAACTCACTTTTTTTAATTTCCATTTGATATATTTGTGACGCAGCATCTTGGCATTCCGCCATTTCAAAAAAGCTACAAGCAATATTTACTCTATGATTCGCTATGACATTCTGCCAATATACAGATATTAAAAAAACATGAACCATATTTGCTACATAGGTATCGCAGTTTTATGTATGTAAAAAAGACAAAATATATAATATATTATTTCATTTATTTATTTCATTGCATGTTTGTGAAAAGCACTATACATAGATCGGCGGGGAACGGAAGTTGTCGGCCTCGTAACTATCCTGCTCGTAACTCGGCCTGCAACATCCTCCTTCCCGGCCTCTGTAGTAATGTACTATTTATTTTTCACTTCTCATGCTCTTAAAATGTTACTTTAGTCTCTGCACATCGGGACTAAAGCTCTTTTTTAGTCTCTAGGGACTAAAGTAAAATTTTTTTAATTGACATTAGAAACCCGCCTAAACAGCCAACCACAGAGTTCGTGAAAGGAGGATTATCCCCATTTCCAGTGAACCTAGACAATTTCTAGGGCGTGAAAAAACGATTTAATTTCGTGAAACACGATTTAATGATTACGAATACCTATGAATCTTGTTTTATTTAAAGTGAATTCATTTATTAATAATGCATGACCCAATTAGTTTTAAAATATATTAATAGTTTTCAAGTTTGAATCTGTTGGCTAAATATCATTCAAAACTTCACGTGATAAGAAACAGGTCAAGTGCGAGTTGGACTCGCGCACCGAGGGTTCCGTACCTACAAACTTGATGATGCAAATTTAACAATACAAACTTATTATTTGCGGTTGGTGAAGTAGACACGGCTACTGCGCCAACCGCAAATGATAAGTTTGTATTAGTAAATTGTCTTTTTTTTGCACCAAAATATATAATATTTACGGTTATCAGATTTATTCCTGTATGTGTGCTGTAAGACCTTGCTTCTGACCAAATTTCATGATTCTTGGTCATCGGGAAGTAGCCGGTTATCTACTTTGTTATAATAAATATCGTAATTTTGTATGGAACTTCGTTTTTTTTTTCCTCGCATTCGAAGTGAAAAGCAGAGTGTTTAACGCGTGACTAAACAACCATAATGACACTCGAACTATAGCCACCCTCGCTCTGCTCGGGTGGCTAAATATCTCGTGTCATAATGGCTTGTTTTAGTCCCTTGGTAAACAATCTACTATTATATTAGGTAATATTGTGGTCCACGTGGGTCGTAGACCTGTATTAATTCAAATGGAAACCAGCACTAAATACCACACACGGACGAAATTCCCAATTACTATGTGACACGTGACACGATAATTAACACGAAATGTTTGAGGTTTGCGGGTCTGATTTACGCGGTTGACTGTACATTGGAATAATGTCGCTTTTAGTAAGGGAACATTTGGCGGTAACATAAACATTATAATATGTACTTTATGGTAGGTACATAAATAACTAAAATTTATTTGTTTATTTAAGCTTAATTGCACATCCATATAGTATATTATATATAATATTATAAATGCAAAAGTAACTGTCTGTCTGTCTGTTACCTCTTCACGCTTCAACCGCTGGACCGATTGGATGAAATTTGGTGTGGAGATAGTTGGGAGTCCCGGGAAAGGACATAGGCTACTTTTTATCCCGGAAAAACGCATAGTTCCCGCGGGAACGCGATAACCGAATTCCACGCGGGCGAAGTCGCGGGCAGAAGCTAATAGTGACATTATAATACAAATGGGGAAAAAGCCAAAAGGCATTTATCTACCAGTTAACCATAAAATCACTTTATTGAGCCGCATTGTTGACCCTTTATCGTTTCAATGCACTACCTAATAAGGCATATCAAAATTCAGTATTGGGATCTAGACACGCGGGAGCGTGTCAAGCCAAGTTCAAGAAACAGAACTGGCGAGCCGCACCGTGTGTAATATTACACGAACCATTTGGAGCCACTTTTGACCCCCTCATAAATCAAAAACTATTTTACATATACTTTCTATTTTCGATATTTTTCAATGAACCTGAGTTTAGTTACACATAATACGAAGAAGTTACATACCTTAAGTAACAAAAGCTGTATTATTTTGGTGTTCATGACATCGTCTTTCAAGCAACAAGATACTAGTAAAGGTTTAAATATTCCGAACGTAATAAATAGGTACACTAATTGTGAAGGCTAAAGATCAATGCCTATTAAAATTCAAGAGTGTCTTACGAGGCCGCCGGTCATTTTAAATAACCCTTTTTTAGGTATGTGATGTTGATATGTGACCTTTCAATGAATAAGCAGTCACAAAATATATTTGCTGACGTGACGATTAGCTCAGATCGTAATTTATTTTGTTTCTAAAAATATAGAAACGATCAAAAATGCATGTAATATGACTTATTTTTCATTTTAACGGGCATTGTTCTTTGTTCTGATAATAAAGTTTAATTAACTAACTAATACTGTTGTTGTTTAACAACGGCGCAGCATCTTCGGATTCCGATTTTTCGCTCTCACTCGGAACTGCAAAAATGAATAAAAATAAATTTTCATTAGAACCATATAATTATCCCGTAAATAACATACAATTTCTGTGGCATGCAGAAATAAAAGCAAAGCAACGTTAGTGGAAAATAAAAACTAAGATTACAGCGTACAAAATATATTGCTACATGTGGTAAATATGATATAGGAATGAATATTGTTAGAAATGCTAAATTGCTTGGTTGGTATAGACTTTGAAGTTAACAAAAGCAATGTGTATAAGGGGCCTACATAAAAGGGTTCATCCCGAAAGTTGGCAACGTCGCATATAGCTGTCAAATGTTTCGGTGTTTTTATTAATTTCTCAATATTGCTGAATTAACAAGGAAGATATCATTCTATGGTTGAATGACGCGTCTCGTTTTATATTCGTTGGTTAGGCATTCAAATGATAAGATTACATTAAAATGCATGGAAAATACGACGGAAAGTTTTCAAAACATAATACTTCCATAATAACTAAAAATTTCGTGTTCCTATGATAACTGTTGCAATCCATACTTAATGTTTTATTCAACCATAGAGCGACAATTCATCAACAGCAAAATATTTGACAGCTTTTTGCGACGTTGCCAACTTTCGGAGTAAACCCTCTTAAACGTCAAAAAAATATTCTATACGATCGCACTGTGTAGGTAGTGCGACTGACAACACGAACACAACACTACGAACAGCAGCGAGTGCAAACAAGCGACAACCCACTGACCTTAGCGACCGACAGCCGGCGTCAAATATTAACGACACCTCTGGAAACAAGCGCTGTGCCGTGCGTGCCCAACTACCACCACGAAATTCTTAACCACCATTTAGAGTATTTCAGAGACGTGAGTGGAATTAAAAAATCTTCAGATTCAGAGAAACAATGAGGAACTAACAATGAAACAAGTATTCCAAAATGTACATTTGCTTATATTTCACATAAAAAACACGTAGTATGGTACAATCAGCTTGCGTCGTGTGACATTACATAATATATAACATATATACACTTAGCTCTACGGCTCCTAAACACTATTCCAAACGAACCCACTGTTGAGCAACATTTAATCTAACGATCAACCATCGTTTGAATGCTTGTTAAAAATATGAATTCTCATAATAACAGTTAAAAAGGGTCAACATTTTTGTTTACACTATATCAAGATAAAAAAAAATGATTTACTACAAGCTATTCACAGTTAAAGTGTTATGAGGGTAAAACTTTTGTCAAGTTGTAAAATTACTACACCGTTATTTTGGTGGTGCAAGCGTTCACATCGCTTTAGATAAGTAACCGTGATAAATAGACTAGAAAAGATTTGTTCTAACTGCAACCTATCACGCACCATTCACACCATCTTCTAGAATACAGCCATATAAATACGATATATATATTCCAACTCGGAACGTATAGGAGCGGATGATTAGGGTTGGCTCACAAAAAAAACTTGATAGTGGTGCGTGGCAACCCTGTCCGGTTAGTACCTTGAACGCCATACGGTAGCGGAGTGACGCTCCTATACATTGTGCTCGTTGGTAGATGCAGCCAACACCAAGTGTTTTACAGTTGAAGTAAGGGCAGACGACAGAATAGCAGAGAGTGACCCACGCATTCACTATTTTCATAAATATCATTTCACTGACACTTCAACGAAAATACATGTTTACAAACCACGAAAATGTTCTCATGATGCTATAGAAAGTAGTGACTGTGTGAGTTTTGTTAGTTATGCACAACTTATAAGTACTAAAGTTAGGTTAGATAATTTACAGGCATTTCCGAATTCGCGTTATAATATTACTTAATTTTATGTAATGGATAATTACATAACAATATATTTTTTATACTCGTTAAGCATCTAATCTAGCTGTGTGTCTACGTTAGCTTTAGACAAATTAATATACGTTTCTAATTTCAATTGCACAAGTTTTTCTCTAATAATAAATTGAAACGCAACGCTAAGGGCCACACTGACTTACTGTTCATAGCTCCCTATGAATATTTCGCAATAATTACTATGCGCGTAGTGTTGGAGATCTACAACAACGGTAACGTCAGTTCAGTGCCGTATTAAAATCGACCTACAAGTGAAATTTGTCGCAGAAGGAAATTGCTAGGAAATGTTGGTTGTTTAAAAAGGTTCCGTTTCGTCCATCGACACAAAAATTAGTTGAATAATAGATTTTCCGAGGAAAATGATTACGGAGGCCGCGTCCACGAAGAAAGCGATCGATCGATGAAGCGAGCTTCGCGAAACCGGGTCATTCATGGTGCAAAAATATATATAAAATTTAAATGAAAATGGGGTTTCGTAGCAAAAATATCCGATCTAAGTTGAAACTACAAACTTTTCACTATATTTAATCTCATTTAGGTAATACATGATACGTGTAAAAATATTGGGGGTTACTTTCAATCGGTAATGTCGGGCGGATCTCTGAGAGCATCATTGTCGAGGTAGTTGCGCGGGACATATCTCAAATCTAAATCAATGACGGTAATAGGAGCTGCCAATACTGGGCACTTTATGGCACAATCTAAAAAAAAATGTACTTTGGCTTTTACATTATCAAAATCGCCCGAGACGAACGGACAAATGATTACACGTAAACGTTTTTATACTTAGTTATTGCTACAAAATATTGTGCATCAAAGTACAGAGCGCCGAACCGATCTAACGCCGGGCCACTAATTTACGTTTATTTTTGAGGGCTCTCTAATTTGTGCTTTATAATAATAAAAACATCTCCTGATAGTAATTCCGTTTTAGATAATATTGATGTCCATTGAAGAAGTAAGGCTGGTATGGGTCCCAGACTTAGTTCGTTATGGATTAAGAGAATCGTCTTTATGTAGGGACTGAATATCCAATGAGATTGTCAAAAAGAACAACACCGGTATTGAACTTATCGTAAAACTACAATTGTTTTTTTTACATTTTTATAATCTATCTATGCTAATAACTATTCTGTTGAACGATTTTTGTCCGGTTCTAACTCGCAAACTACTAATCGGATTGCCACGAAATTTGGTACGGGTGTAGATTTATAACATGGGTCAACACATTATAGGCTACTTTTTGTCCCGGTAAAACGCATAGCCCCCCGGGGAACGTTTTGACGCTGTTCCCATTACATGGAGTGAAGTGTTGTGTGTTGACTAAATAACATATATGTGATATCATTGTAGCAAGGCGAAGTGTTACACGTTTTGCTGCAGACAAATGGAGGAATTAAGTATCTCAATATAGGTGTAGGTCTGCGGTGAGGAACATACTCACCGCAGACCTACACCTATATTGAGGGTCACGGATTTAATCCAGAGCGACGCGAAAGACATCAAAATAAAATCCCGAGCGGAGCGAGGAATTCTAATGAGGAATCTTGAGCTAGAGAGGGATTCAAGCTGACACTCAAGGTGTAAATAATTTTGCTACCGTGTTGTACACTCTGCTTTTCACTCATCCTATGAGAAAACTGTTAGCGGGGCAGAAATGGAGGACAAAATCGCATTTCGATCCCTCTAAACGGGCAACATTATACTCCTTTTCGAATAGGAACGAAATAGGAGGTGAGTTCCCTAGCGAGCGGTACGGGTGAGGTTAGTGGGCGCTGCGCTTGCGCCGGTGCGTACCGTTGGCGGCGGCGGCGGCGGCGGCGCCGGGGCTGCGCGGCGCGATACGGAACAGCTGGATGCGCAGGTGCGAGCAGATCTCCAGGCAGACCTGCCCGCAGTAGCGCGCCAGGTCCACCACCACCCAGATCTGGGGGAATACAATCACTTGGTTACTCATCGTCGTCGTCATCATCATCATCATCATCATCATCATCGTCATCATCATCATCATCATCATCGTCATCATCATCATCATCATCATTTCAGCCCCGGCGGTCTATTCGGTTTTGAAAACAGAGAGGGATATGAGATTTCCCATATCCTGAATAAGAATTATACTGACAGCATGGCTATTTGATATCGAATTTGCAGCGGAAAAGCTAAGAAATTCGTTGTCATCTCGTTAAAGATGTCCCGTCTCCCAAAAGTAACGAGACTCTATCATCATCATCATTTCAGCTGAAAGACGTCCACTGCTAAACATAGGCCTCCCCCAAGGCGCGCCACTCAGACCGGTCCTGTGCCACTCGCATCCACCGCGTTGCCGCGACCTTTACACGTCGTCTCCCGGTTCGCGGACTTGGTTACTACCACGAATTAAAAAAATGCACACAAACCGTTACAAAAATTCTGATACAAAATGTATAGACATACACGCAGTAGTTTTCCGTTCGGAATTCCGAACTGCGTATGTGGCAGATCTTTACTGTACATTTTGTATGGCGGGTATGCGTTCGGAATCAACATTTAAAATTTTTAGGAAGGCGTAATTCGGAAACCGTTTCGGCATCTCTGTCCAAAGGATTCAATAAGAAAATTTCAGATTTTTTTGTTCATTACTTTGAGAAAATCATTTTTTAGTGGTAACTGGAGCGTGACGTGACGACCAAATGACGTCATATGGCTCTTTCGCAGAACTAATTCTATGCGCAGAACGGTTAAGTACGTCAAGTTTTTTTTTATAACAATTTTAAGTCTGAAATTGACGACACGTTAAAAACGTATCCTTTTAAATTTTTCAAAGTTTCTAACTAGTAGCTAATAAAATAAACATGTTACAAAAATTAAATGTTGTCAATTCCGCTACGGAGTTCAGACTATATGGTGTGTATAAGATATCTTTGATCATTTCTGTTCAGGAGACCATTGCGGGGAGGGGGGAGGCCTGGGGGCCGTCGTCGTTGGGACCTACCGTGCACATCCACAGCACGTAGTACTCAGGCAGGGCGTTGTTGAAGTACTGGTTGAGGAACAGCATCGCGGGGCCCAGCAGCGACCAGTCGTAGTACTCCATCTCGCTCTTCGTCATGTGCGCCACCTGCGCGGAAACGGGACACACATATTGCCAACAGATTATATATAATGGGTGGATTGAAGCATTTGAGGACGAGATGCGCACACTTTTGTTGGCTCCGATTGTGTAATTCTTTTTTCATCGCTCAGTATTAACCAAGTTATGGGCTGTTAAAGAAAATAAATACTACGACGGTGTCAACAAATATCAATTAGATATTATATTGTTTTTTGACCATGTCGAAAAAAATTATATAAACATGCTTAGAATCGATAGCCGATACCGTGGGTTCATTATCGTCCAATGGTTTTGATCCTCCTAGTATTGTACTAGGTAGAAGCGGCACATTTTAAATTAACAAAACGCAGGATTAATGCACAAATCCGTGCCTCATTAAGGTATAAAAAGCGCTCATTCGAACGCGGCCCGAGTAACGCTAGAGGAATAGATTCTAAAGCAAGTATCATATCACTTTGTATATTAACGGATCCTAACGGTGAAACATTTTATTCCTGATTTTAATTTTATTTTAATTTTGTATTCTTTCTGACGATCTCAATGTGAAATTCTCTTATTTTAACATGTAAAATATGCTGTAATCTGATATTGAGAAATAAATGTCTATGTCTATTATGTACCACCAGGCGCCGCGATTTTGGCTTCTTCCGGGGTCTTTGAACTTGTCCTTAAACTTCTACAGAGCGCGAGATTAGTGTCAGACAAGTGGTACCAAGGCAATGACAATCTCATAGTGAACTTGGCATTGACATCGCCGTCTGTCGGACTTTGAAGGCGGTTATTTTTTTAATCAAAAAAGTCGAACTCACCACAAGCCTATTGGTGACTTTCGCTGCCACCATCCCGAAAGCAAGGATGTAGAGCGACGGGTGGTTCTCGTACACGTGAGACTCTGACTTCTGGAAGATGATGAACGCTGGCACCACCACCAGCGAGAACGGGATCACCGGAGACAGGATGCTCGTGCCCTGAGGGGGGGGGGGGGGGCTGTACCACGGCCGAGAGGGGAGAAACGACCTCGAAAATAAGCCCTGCTAAGCATAAACTCGTTTGGAACGTTGGGAATCCATACTTTTTTTTTACTGTAGAAGTTCATACTAATCAGATATAAGAGATCATAAGAGTATGTCTGTCTGTTAATTCTGCACACTTTCCCGGGTTACTTTTTATACTGGAAAAATGCATGCTTCCCGCGGGAACGCTGTAACTGAATTCCACTCGGACGAAATCGCGGCCAGTGTCAAATAAATAAATTACAAATTCAAGTCGGCTTTTGGGATAGTGCGTCGATGCTTAGCAGGGCAGAGTACTTGGTCCGTTTATTTTAAAGTATAAAGTACTGTGACAACGTTTTAATAGTTTATTACAAGACTTTTGTGGCGAGAGCCTCAGATTGTTTTGTCGTTGCGTCTATTCTACTTCTACTACTACCGGGGTAATAAACCAATTAGCGAGATGTAGGTATTTAGCCTCAGTACTTTATATAACAAAATAGACCATAGCTGGAACTGTGTGCAGACTTTATCACTTTCGATTATATTTTCTTAAAAACAACTCTTGTACTTAGGAACATACCTACATTGTTTCAAAAAATACCTAAGGAAGGGTATTTGCGTTGAGAGTCCGTAACACAATTTTGACAACAAAAATAGTTTATCTACTAAAACGAATATCGGTTGTCAAACGTTGAGTGCATTGAAAGTTTTTTCTGGCATGTACATAAACTGAACGGATTTTGATGTAGTTTTCTCTAGTCGACAGAATACCTATCATTGGAAACAGTGAATATTACTAAAACGCGCAAGTAGATGAAGCCTGTAGACACATTTCCAGCTTTAAAATGGACGTCATTTCTCCATTTCTTGGCGTAGGTGTACATTTTTCGAGTATATGTTAAAAAAAATCAAACCATGCACTAAAACATGCGATTACAAGATCAAGAAGCGGTGGCGATAGAGCAAGGCAAATGAGCAAGATGAAGAATTGTTAATGACAACTATGAAAAGCTTACTTCGCTTAGTTCTACGATAAAGTTCAACTTTTAAGTTCCTTTAATTCATTACTAAAATGTTGGACGAGAGATTTAAAAGTAATTTAAACATATTTTGTTGTCTAGGGAAGAAAAATGTGTAGATTATTTTGAAAACCACTTGTGTTGTTGAGTACACCGAGGTCAATCCAATGTAACTGTCCTAATTTCTCAAATTCTTTGCCCCTTAGACAACCGAAATAAATCTATTCTTCATGAGCATGAGCTGTGGATGTTATTATAGACATTAAGTAGTCGGCTTCTCACCCGAAAATGATTTTTTGAAAAGATCTCCATGGAAAACTGGTGCATTTTAGGTTGTGGAAGGGGCAAAATAATACTTTAATTAACTAATTGCGGATGATTAATTTCGATTGACTGTTCAACTACATTGAAGCGACTATATTGAAGCTACTCGTAGGCTCTTTTTTTCTAGACATACTCTGGCTTTATCTAGTAGGACTAAGCGAAGCAGCGACGCCCTCTAGCTGCGAACACCACCGGTCCAAAACCGTCCACAAAACAATGAACACAGCAACTACAACACAACTGGCCGTCGCCGGCCGCCGTTAGTAACTCTGTGCGTGTTATGGGGTGTTAACGGCACAATGCGTAAACCTGGTGTCTTGGTCTTGGGTCTTACTGCGACGGTCGAGCCGTTTTTCCCCACTCCGCCTCTCATAATGACAGTAAGGTAGCCGATGATGAGGTAGAGGGATAATAGCGTCACCACACAGTTGGAGCCGAGGCTCAGCGGGACGCCCAGCGGTAGCTGTGGCGGCGGCCGTAAAGGAAACAGAATACGGACATGCCATTAATTATGAGGACGAGTGAACGTTCTAAAGCAGGGTCGGCAACCTTTACGGCCAAAGGGCCACAATATAACCAAATAAAGAGGAGGGGGCCGCTATAGTGAAGGGCTATTTTTCCTTAATTTGAATGAATGCTTGTTTGAGCCGTATAAGATTATCATAAAGTTTGTAAATAGCCGCGGGTTGCCGACCGCTGTTCTAAAGTACTGTGTGCTGTCTTCACTCATTGTTCCTGCTAACGGTGCCAACGGGACTGAGGATATTGATATTCAAGCGTTTTAATCACCGTTAATTTGGAGCAGCAGGTAAATATGTGGTGCAAGTTTGGACTACTCCGAGACTAAGGTTGGAAATTTTGGTTATGGACTAAGAAAAGAAAAAGGGGCACACTAAATGGTTTAGACGTCAATTCAGTATCATTTTTGTTCTTTACGAAATTAACCTAATATGTATTTCTACTTTTAGGCTTCATTTCTTAAAGAACAAAAAGACATCCACAATTTCCTGCAGGAAATTATCAAGGTAGGATTTGTCTCGATCTCGATGGCAAAAAATACAGAGTAATTGAAACACAATTATATTATATACATAAATATGGTAAGAAAAGTTAATAATAGGAATCATACATATTTAAATAAAGTACTGATCTATATAGATAGCTAATAATAGACGTAGGTATATTTGATTTCGATCCGCTGTCTGTGTAAGTTTCATCGTAGAAGATATTTACAGGGTTTTAATCACCATAACCGAGCTTTATATTTTTCGCAATACCACAATTTACATGTCGAAGGTAGTTAAAACTACGATTGCAATTATAGCTCGCACTCCAAGCGCTAAACACCATTAACTACTATCTGCCCAATTCAGTAGTAACCTATCACCGGAGTTCAACCAAGCCACGAGGCGAGCCCCGCCTCACCATCCCAAGAACTAAATGGGGACTATCGTTTCTTTGCTCACCAGTCGGCGCCACTGTTAACTAAGGTCCAGAGGTATAGCTGTCAAAGGCGACTTTATAAGATCGGCGCCGAAACAAAGTTTTCAATCTTGAATCTCATTAAGTTTATTAATTAAAAATAACTAATCATCGTATCGAGTAGATATGCCGCAATTTTTGTTTCAAAGCGTTCACATTCATCGCCAAATACTCCATATTTGCGATAATTTCACTTTTCAACAAGTAAATTAAAGAAATTATCATTTATGTCACGAAGCCCACCAAAACCAGTGAAAAGTGAATGTTATTGGACCTCACGCGACAATAGGGCCTCTAGTGGCAAATTGACACGCGATAGCCCCCATTGCAAAGTGTCGCAGCGGTCCAGGGCTGACCGCTCGGTCCCGACTTCGCGGCGGCAGCGGTGGGCGTTTTACTGACATATTGCGCGCGACTTTTGCTGACCGACGCGCGGCGGGCGTCACGATCGCGCAATGTGTCCGTAAAACGCTCACCGCGGCCGCTGTGGTGCCAAGTCGTGGTGTCGCTAGTGTCTTACAGCGACGGTGGATCCGTTCTTTCCGCAGCCGCGCTGCCGGAACGTGGCGACGAACTGGAGTACAAAGTTAAGTTGCGCCGCGAAACACGCGCAGGTAACGGCTAAGCAGGCTGGCAGGCCGACGTACGGGACCTGTGATTGGCCGGCGGTTACTTAGGAATGGCTCGCCTTTACTGATCTTCATCAGAATCAAGAGTACTGATGAGTCTATTATTTCAATTGCAACGCGAAGATTGATTACGGATGGGCTAAGAACGCGATACCTATTTTAGCATATTGGGAAGCAAATAGCTTCTAGGTCTCTAACGTTAAGATGCTACAGTCATTCCGAACATTGGCTGTGAACGGCAAACTTTTATTTCTATACAATAGTAAGTTGTTATTGACAAGTTACATACTTAAGTAAGATAATTGATTAAATAAATTATAATAATACTATAATATTCAGTGGGATATCACATTAATAAATCTAGCAGAACATAGTATTCATTGATAATATTTTTGAAGCAGCATATCCTATGTCCGTAATGAGTGAAGACCCACGGGTAAGGTGAAGTCATAATCCGACGACGCAGCCACATACTCATTACATTATTCAAGAACATGACATTATTTCACATGACAATTAAATACCAAAACCTACATACAACGTGTACCTCTCAATACCTTAGACTGATCGTTACAAATGAAAATAACATGAGCGTACTAAAACTATTGGATAAAAATGAACGGGGCATGCTATTAAAAAAACCCACATGATAATAAGCGATGAACATAACTAACCATAATCGACAACAAAATAAGCGATCCGAAACATTGACTTTCACACGAGAAAAGGTCCAAATGCAAGTTAATTTAAAAGTGACTAATGTGGACTCGTGTGTTAGTCAATATTTTTTACAGACTACTCAACTGTCTCCTACCTAGCTACCATTCTTAGTACTCTATGTAACATTATAATTTAAAGAAAATATAAATAAAGCCCAATGCATTGACGACCCTTATTTTTAGTTGGCGGCATCGGAGAGAGATATTATAAATTTGGTATATTATTGGAAATTTGGAATGTACACACATGACTTTAGCTTTAAGTACATCAATCAATATACATTCTTCAGTCACAGGTAAAAAAAACTGTCTTCCATCCCACCAACTCCAATGCCGCATTAACTGAGCATACATGCGTTCAATTGCCATGATATTATAATCGTAATACTTCTATGAACAAAAATCTTTCGGAATCCAACCTCAAATTTCAAACATAAACAAAATTAATGCCATTGTTAATACTGAAATTATTTAGAATAAACTAGGTTTGCCTCTTAGACGAGTGTGAATAACAACATACCAAAAACATATCAGGTTTATACATTTCTATTTTTCCATGTCGCCTTCTAACCAATGCCATAGAAAAGCAGAGTTTGTTCTAAATAGATTCAGTGAAAAATGATCTTTGATAATAGTCATTCCATAAATAGAGATCTTCTACTATCTAAAGTCCCGCGCCTTCACATTTCAAAACGCTTCATTTTTTTTTTTATTATTAAAAAAGCACCACCTACACTCTCAACGCATAGTTGATGGCTGTCTCAGCACGCAAATATGTGTTGAGAGTGTTGGTGGTGCTTCTTAAATACATTGAAGCGTTTTGAAATGTGAAGGCGCGGAACTTTAGATAGTAGAAGATCTCTAACAAAAGATTAAAAAGCATTGTATTTCGGAGGGTTAGTCCTTAATCTCTCGGCTGCGACAAACGTACGCCGTTGCCGCTGTAGGTAGTCGTCCGGTTATGTATATCGGGCAATTGGACGCTTGTATGGCCGCTGGTAGGGTGGGTGGTGCTCACTGCGACGGTGGAGCCATTTTTTCCGACGCCGCCGGCGACGATGGCCGCCGCCAGCGAGCCCAGCGTCAGCGTCGAGCCCGCCACGGCAGCCAGCGCCAGGCTATAGCGCAGCTCCACCCAGCTTCCAATCTGACGCCCACAACCTCACTTCATTGGGTATATACCACGACAGTCTCGCGTCTCTGGGCACAGGTTATCGCGGAAGACGGTGATCATATAAGCTAAGAGGTCCACTGCTGAACACAGGCCTATGTTCAATACCGATGAACATCTAACTCGATGAACGGAGGCTAGCCGATTGAATCACCAACATAGACGTAAATAATATAGACTCGGTCTAACGTACACGTAATATGTCCCCACTTCCACGGTGTCCAATCCAAAGTTCTGTCACCGAGCGTGCGTGACAATAAGCGTTTTTAATCAAACTTTTCTCGAAACTGTTTCTCAGTATCTAAAAACTTGTCTCGTTGTTGAAAAAATGTGACCCAGCTTTAGTGTCACGATATAAGTTTAACTTTGGATTGGACACCAATGAAGTGGGGAAACATGACATGTATCTACGTTAGGCCGGGTCCATACGAAGTATTATTTATGTCTATGATCACCAAGAAATTTCATACAGATTCCACAAAAACTGATTAGGTACTTAATTATTTCACGTTATATTTTCTTATTAATAAAAAAACGTCGCTTAAAAATAAAACATCAGTCGTTTAATATCACGTATTTTCATTAATTACATGGAAACAAAAACAGCTAAATCCTACACTATCCACTCTCACACCTAGTCGATTAACTAATCTCAGCTAATTAATTGATTTCATGTGGGTATTTTTAACCTAACCTAATATTATATTATATATACACCTACCTATTTGTTTATAGAATTGTCATTACTATGACGAGCAACATTTTGTTATAACACAGAGTATGTATACGAAGTACCGTGCCCAATAACCTACAACATGAAACATCATAAAATTTGTAAACTAAAACTAAACTTCAATTAAACCTTGGAGTTTATAAAAGATCAGTAGGTATATTTTTACTGTACTCAGTAGGTTGAAGGGAGCAGCAGTTACGTTACTATTCATTAGTCACTTTTCTCTCAATACCACTAAAGTCAACATAAAAGTGAGATATTCAACAAAATATAGTGTTGGAAGTCGCATGCAAATGTGGCAGGGACGCCATGATTTATTTTTTCAATATTAAACCATTTATTCAGCAAATTGGCACCATAGGGCACTCTTACGATTCAGAAATAAAATTCTTTAAATCCTTGTAATCCTTTCATCTAAATACATTCCTCAAGCTTGGATATCTTAATTTGAAATAATGACATAGTAAACATTTTGAGATGTAACTTTGCCCATATTATGAACTCGTGATTGAAAGTATTTATAAGAAGCTATTCAAATATTCAATATATAGTTTAACTAAAATTGCATAATCGACGAACTTACTTCATCCTAAGTGTGTAACTACATTCAAATAAGTACTCGTTTTGTCATCATTTGATCGGTGTCGTTTTTAGTAGTATATTGGATCATTTCGTATTGAATAGGTAGTTTTTTCAAACAATATATTAAAGCCTTTGTTAGGGGGACTTATGTAAGAGCTTGTTAATATCATATTGATGTAGAAAGATAGCGACAATGCTGTTTAATCTGTTTTATGCCTGACTATGCCGCTTGTAGACAAGTAAACATCTATATCGCGGCTCGGCTTTTAAAAGACCAAGAATCCCAAATTAATATGAATACGCGTCGAAGTTTATCGAGATTCAGCTTTGAAAAAATCTACCTAAAGATGACACTAATCGTATCAAAGGCCCTGCGACAATCAGCTTTAGCGCTGATAAACTGTGAGTCAGTCATTTACTCTTGTTGGCTTTGTGGAGCGTGACTGTAGGCCACGACTCGGCCACGACTTTTGCGCGGCCAGCCCGCAGCGGTGAGCGTTTTCAAAATACACTGCACAATCATGAAGTCAGTAACCCACTACGGTTACTCGCACGCACGCGCAATAGGGTATTTATTATACACCATTCAAGGAAATATCGGGAAGTACTGATTTATGATAGATTATAAAAATGCTACCCAAAACAACGACATAAAAATGCATAAATAATTTTAAAATTACATTTATAAAATGTTGTTTTTTAATCTGTCCCAAAACGGTAGGCGCCATATTGTTAGGTGCTGTGACGTCACTTCTGCTGTAAACAAAGCGTTACAAAGACTACTTGTATGGTTACTATGTACTTATTTACTATCCTAGCGTCACAGACCAAGCTAACATGGCGGCTAGCTTTTTAGCGCGAAAACTGAAAATTAAAATTAAAAAAACCGGCCAAGTGCGTGTCGGGCCACGCGCAAAGTATAGGGTTCCGAAGTTGACGATGCCCACAGTACCTTTCTAAGACTTAATAGCATCTAGCTAGCCTGTGGTATGAATGACGTGCCCGCCCGACGCCCCTGCCGCTCGAGAAAAATCATCATCATAAGTTGGTCGACTATTACTCGAAACTTTGTACAGCCTACTTAGCTGTGATAGTTTTCCTTTCAACTACGTTATATATGCCACAACCGTGATTTTTTTCAGCCTTCCAAATACCACCATTTAGCTGGCAGGGGGGGGGGGGACCACGTGACCCTAACAAAAAATAGCACTTTAAAGCTTAATATTTCACAAACGCATCACTTAATCAAAAAATGGTTTTAACAAACCCACAATATTTTTTCAAGACCTATTCAACGATATGCCGCACCATGGGGTACGCAAGAAAAAAAAATTACATCCCCACTTTACGAGTAGGGGAGGTACCCTATAAAAAATATATTTCAACATTTTATTGTACCACTCTGTCAGCGTAACTAATATGCATAATTCATGCCAAATTACAGCTTTCTAGAACTAAGCATCTCCGAGCAATAGTGCGGACAGACGGACGGACGGACGGACGGACGGACATGGCGAAACTATAAGGGTTCCTTGTGGACTTCGGAACCCTAAAAAGTACTTTTTAAGGTATTTATCCCATTCAGAAAATCGAAATAAAAAATCTTGTGATTCAATCCGACTTAAGGATCATTTTAAACCGCATTTCAAAAAATGGTGTAATACCCTATTTAAACGTGGGTTCATTGTATATTCAGTGCGCTGCTGTGAAAGTAACCAAAGCATTTTAATACGAAGGTTTAGGTCCACTGTGCGCACCTGTGTAGGGTAGGCATCATACACAATGTTTTAGGAAAACGCTCCCCGTTGCCGAAATATCTGTGGTCTAAGTCCACACACGGACTGCTTGTAGCGGTCACTGAATGGTGGCCTGCTGTCAACGTTAGCCGTCCACTTCTCCAAGCAATCCATCTATGAACTGTCTAAAGATAGAATTTTGAACACTTCGGCCAACAGCAGACGCCCGTGTGGCTGAAAGGGTCCCATAGAACTGTAGGACCGGCTTCGATGGCAAGTATCAGTATCTGTTTTGTCTTTTGCCGTCTGCCGTGGTGCTCGGAACTCTATCACCAATATAATGGACTTGTGTAAAGTGGTGTCAGCCGTCTCGCAGTGGACATCATTACCTGCGTGGCCCAAAAGGAGGGCCCGAGCGTGGCGGAGACGAGGTGGATGAGGATGATGGAGTACTGCGCCTCCGTCACGTCCACGCGGCCCATGCGCAGCGTGCCCGTCACGTACGCCTGCCAGTGCGCGCAGTAGAACAGGGTCATCGCGCAGAAACACTGCAACATAGGATGCGACATTATATTATTTACAAACCCTTTTTGGTCGAAGGCTGTCTTACGTGTAAGGTGTCCTCATATCCTGGAAGTACCGTCCAAACACACAAGGACATAACGGAAAATTACAGGAGGACGTAACTCTTTAGTCTTCGAAATTAATACCAAACGTAATTAGTACCTACATGCTAACAACTTTTGAGGAGTTCCCTCATTTACTCATGGATCCGAATATCAGAACTGAACCAAATTAATATGGGACCAATATGGAGATATCACCACTCGAATTAAAAAAAAATCGTCGAAGTCCGCCTATTTACCCGACTGCGCCAGGGGGGTTATGTTTTTCCGAGTGCATGTATGTATTTATGTATATATATGTATTTATGTATATATATGTATTTCTTTGGCACGCTCTGTAGCCCAACGGGTGTTAGCTTGAGAGGTGTTGTTAGATTTGGCCCGATTGTGACACTGGGTACTAATGTAAAAAAATTGCATGCAGTCGTTTTTTTTAACGCGTTTTTATAAGCTAAACTTAAAAATAGCAGTCCAGATTAGGTAAAAGCGGAATATTTACTAATTCTGGCTGTGGTCCAGATTTGCGCTTGGCAACCTGCCGCCGGGAGATCTCCTAAACCGACCGCAGTATCACTGTTGTGTAATGTTGTTGTCATTGCAAAAAATAATTGAAATAGAGCAGGGAATAGTACATTGTGCATTAAGGGCGGTAAACGAGGAATTGCAGTCGACAGCATTTATTTAGAAGCCCGAAACCGAAGGGTGAGGGCTTTAAAAGGGCTCGAGACTGTAATGGGGCCGTTCAAGTATTACGTAAGCAGATTTCTTACCATTTTTTACCCCCCCCGCCCCCCTTGTCATCAAAAGTAAGCAAAGCTCTTACCCCCTCCCCCTATGCTTACGTAAACATTTTTAGTTATAAATGTTTTTTATATTGTCATTTTAAAAATAGGAAGATCCATGGAAATATTAGGTTTAACTGATACACATAGAGTAAGGGACAAAAATATTATAATCAGAAATAATATAATAATAATATATAATAGATGCATTAATTAGACAAGTGAATAGCGCGCGGTAGGTAATTCCCCTAATCGGTTCTCAAAGCGAGTGCCTAAACATATGCATTATTTGCGGAAATCCCCGAAAATGCGTTTCGTTTTCACGCATAGACAATGTGAGGGTTGCCATTCATGTAAAAAAGTAAATAACTAACGATGACGTAATCATCATCTAGACCCCCTACCCCCCATGTCATCCAAAATAAGCAAAACAGAGACTCCCCCACCCCCCCTTGGTGCTTACGTAATACTTGAACGGCCCTAATGCTTATACCGCCCGTAATACACACAATGTTTTTCATGACACTTGCGAGGAAAACAAAGGAAAGGAAATAACTAAGTAAACATTGAGAAAATTCAAGATTAAAGGAACGGTAATTACAACAATTTGAAGAAAAAAAAACTCAAAATATGGGCCTTAGAGACTGCTTTTCCTGCCTGTAATGAAAACGTTTTCGAGCAAGTGTGATGAAATAGTACATTACTACAGAGGCCGGTAAGGAGGAAGTTGCAGGCCGAGTATTATATACGGATAGTTACGAGGCCGACAACTTCCGTTCCCCGCCGATGTATGTACAGTGCTTTTCTCAAACATGCAATGAAATAAATAAATAAAATAATATTTTATATATAATATATTTTGTCTTTTTTACATAAATAAAACTGCGCTACCTATGTAGCAAATATGGTTCATGTTTTTTATTGCAATTTAAATGGCGGAATGCCATGATTCTGTGTCACAAATATATCCAATGGAAATTAAAAAAAAGCGAGTTGCCGGCCTAAGCCTGCAACGTTTGTATGAAATTTCATTATAGACCAATTTGTCTAGCCGCGCCTGAAACGTGATACTTCCCAGGCTAATAAGAAGAACAAAATATCAATATTTCATTGCATGTTTGAGAAAAAGATGTTCCGTGAGCATAAGACAGTACCGTACATGGCTCAACATAAAAATAGACAAATAACTAATCAGAGCATAACAGTCTGATTGTTTCATTTTTATAACCAATTGGGAAACATACAGCAGGTGGTCTTGCGATGATATAAATAGGTATACTAGACAATTGAGTTGGTAGAAATGATGGTGCATATTATGGTTATAATTTAATCAATAACACCAGATCATAATATAGCTTACAAAATCAAATTTAAAATATACTCAAACAGATGATTAATAACAAACTATGACGTATTCTCATGTAGAAGTTTGTAAACTTTGAACAACAAACAAACTTATGAATATTAAACTTATTATTCATAACACAAATGGAAAAGTAATTAAATAGGTGTCAAGGTGGGGGTACCTATAGGATTATTTAAAACCTTCTTTGAATGAGGACGAGGTACAAAATCAATACATTCATATAAACACTTGTTTGTGCACACGGCGAGCGGTTGGTATTGTAAATATCAGACGATTATTTGTAAATATGCATTGTTTAGCTACTGATACAGCGTCGGGTTCGATGAACATTTCTTGACCTTCTATGCGTTGGACCATAGATAAATGATACAAGAAGAGTGGCAGAGTCTATACGGTAGGCGCGCGGGTGCGGTAGGCCCGCGTGGGGACTATAGCCCAAACCCTTTCCTGACGAAAGGAGGCCTGTGCCCAGCGGTGGGATGCAAATAGAATAGGCAGTAGTATTAATAGTGTAATGTAAACGTTAAATAATTGGTTTCACCACCTCAACAGCCAGGCCTCCTCCCATCGCAAGAGACTCTTCACCCGGCGCGGATTGAATAGGGATGACGACAACTTTTTTTCCTTAGTCTATCAGGAAGATTATTGAAAAGTATTGGACACGTATTTTTTCTTTTTTCACGTAATCAAACTTATACGGAGATATACTCGCGTGACGTCACGGTTAGGTACGATTTATACCTAATGGTGACGTAGTTAGCCCCCACTCTCCAACTTTAATGCGTTTTAACTTAGTCATTCTTTGTTAATTTGATAAAACAAAAAATACGTGTCTATTATTTTTTTATTACCAGACTGACGGGCTAATTAGAATTTCGATTTCTTCACCGTGTCGTCATCCCTATTACTTCGCAGAGTAATTCAAAAAATTCAATCATTTATTCAGCAAATTGGCCACATAGGGGCACTTTTACACGTCAGAAAAGAATTTACTAGCGCTTCCTAGACCCATTGCTTGAGAAGAAGCGCCGCAGGCGTAAGGAATAGTTATCGAACTTGACTTGGCAGCTGTGTTAATTTTGGCTTATGTAATTTTTTAGTTAAAACGTGGACAGTTGGCAAACGTGGACGGCGGCAGGTCACGGCCAAAGTCAAATATATTACAGGGTTAACAAAAGTTAGGTAATTTGTAAAAAAAATGGTCTTTAATTAATCTGTAATATAGCTGCGTAAGCAGCGTAAGTACAGTCGAGTTCATTAATATATGATCACTTTTGGACCTTATTACAAGGGAGCAAGGTGTAAAGGTGTGTATATATTAGAGAACTCGACTGTACATTTGTTTTTTTTTAATGTAAATATTTTGTAATTTGTAAGTTGTCGCTAATTATAGCGATTTCTATATCGAGGTGAGTGTAAACGAGACTTAACGATATTTTGTACTGGTATTACGAATGACAGAACTTGGGCGGGAAAACGCCATGATTCTTGACAGGCACGGAGGGAACGTGTCTTAGAAGTCGATACTTACTAAGCGAAGTAAACGAGACTGTTTTCAGGGTATGAGTGTATGAGAGGCTAGAAAGAGGTAATTAGAAGACTCCCCCGGTGAGTGCTTATGTTTTCTATACGAGAGAAATACGTTGCGAGGTTAAGTAAGAGTAACGTTAATGACGGTGGAATGGGAAGGTCTATGGGGAAGGTGGAGGACCCTCCAGGGACCTACTGGTCCCGCAGTTGGAGATGAGCAAGGAGAATCCGTGATGACAAGGAATTGGATCACATAAGAGAGGATTTACCACGATGAGTGGCTCTCGATCCTATTCACGTTGGCAGCACGGACCTCACCTGTTGGATAAGCTTGTGGAAGCTTTATTGACCTCTCGACGTAGGTCTCTCTAATTCCTATCACATATGCATTATTTAATCCTTAGACATTGAACTCGGGTATCATAATATAGTATAGCGTTTGTCGGATCATATTATGTATTATTTAAGCCGAAAGGCCGACAAAATGGTGGAGAAATGCTGGGTTTAATTTTATAATGCTAAACTCTAAAAGTGAAGATAGGATTTAGACGCATCGGCAAATTGCTGCCTGACTAAAAATAAATAAATAGAATAAAATAAATAAAATTTAAATTGTAATACAGATTGAGCAACAACCAAGAGTCCTTTATTGGATAAATCAGTGTTATCAATTGTTAAGAACCTTGTATTAGGCACCGTTGAAGGAGTAGATATTTAAGAGTCCTGTATTGGATAAGCCAGTGGTTGTTAAACATAAGAACCTTGCATTAGGTACCGCTAAAAGAGTAGCAATTTAAAAGTCCTGTATTGGATGAGCCAGTGTTTGCCAAACATAAGAACCTTGCATTAGGTACCGCTAAAAGAGTAGCAATTTAAAAGTCCTGTATTGGATGAGCCAGTGTTTGCCAAACATAAGAACCTTGCATTAGGTACCGCTAAAAGAGTAGCAATTTAAAAGTCCTGTATTGGATGAGCCAGTGTTTGCCAAACATAAGAACCTTGCATTAGGTACCGCTAAAAGAGTAGCAATTTAAAAGTCCTGTATTGGATGAGCCAGTGTTTGCCAAACATAAGAACCTTGCATTAGGTACCGCTAAAAGAGTAGCAATTTAAAAGTCCTGTATTGGATGAGCCAGTGTTTGCCAAACATGAGAACCTTGCCATAGGTACCGCGGAAGTATTAGTAAGAGTCCTGTGTTGGATAAGACAATGTTTGGCAATTATAAGAACCTTGTAATAGGTGCAGATGAATTACTAGCAATTAAAGAGTCCTGTATTGGATAAGACAATGTCTGGCAATTATAAGAACCTTGTAATAGGTACAGATGAATTACTAGCAATTAAAGAGTCCTGTATTGGATAAGACAATGTTTGGCAACTATAAGAACCTTGTAATAGGTGCAGATGAATTACTAGCAATTAAAGAGTCCTGTATTGGATAAGACAATGTTTGGCAATTATAAGAACCTTGTAATAGGTACCGATGAATTACTAGCAATTAAAGAGTCCTAGATTGGATAAGACAATGTCTGGCAATTATAAGAACCTTGTAGTAGGTAGGTACCCCGGAAGTACTAGTAAGTGAAGAGTCCTGTGTTGGATAAGACAAAGTTTGGAAATTATAAGAACCTTGCATTAGGTACAGTTGAGGTAGTAGCAAATAGCTGTTAAAGAGTCCTGTTGGATAACTAAGTGTGAGCAATCTGTCCCAAGAGCCTGGGTAGGCACCACTAGCATTACAGCATGTTTGTCTTTAGTATGAGAGAGTTTCAGCAATCAGCGCCCAAGAGCTTGGGTAGGCACCGCTGTTGTTACAGCATGTTTGTCGTTTGTCAGAGAGTCTGAGCAATCAGTCCCAAGAGCCTGGATAGGCACCGCTGTTGTTACAGCATGTTTGTCGTTTGTCAGAGAGTCTGAGCAATCAGTCCCAAGAGCCTGGATAGGCACCGCTGTTGTTACAGCATGTTTGTTGTTTGTCTGAGAGAGTCTGAGCAATCCGTCCCAAGAGCCTGGATAGGCATCGCTGTTGTTACAGCATGTTTGGTCATTTGTCTGAGAGTGTGAGTAATCAGCGCCCAAGAGCCTGGGTAGGCACCACGGCCGTTACAGTATGTTTGTCTTTGTCTATGAGAGTAGATTCCACTAAGAAATCAGCGCCCAAGAGCCTGGGTAGGCACCACGGTTGTTACAGCATGTTTGTCTTTGTCTAAGAGAGTAGACCGCTGAGCAATCAGCACCCAAGAGCCTGGGTAGGCACCATAGTAGAGTCTTTGTTGAGATATCATTACCCGAGAGCCTGGGTATCACTGTAGACACAGCACCTTGGAGTATAGAGAGTAGAGACAACTGATGTGTGTAGCTGTAAGCCTGTAGTAGGCAGAGTTAAAGAATCAGATCTTTAAGTGTTCACTGTTCAGTGAGTATGCATAACAAATGTCAGATCCTAAATTTATATTTTGAGAAACCTCACCAAAGCATTGCAACCCAAGAGCCTATATAAGTACCATGAAAATGTTAGTGTTCAAGAGCATTAGTGTCAGTAGTGCCCCCTTAGTGGCAATGAGTAACTTGAAGAGTTATGACAAAAAATATAATAAGTTTCATGTAAGTAAACTTTGTAATGAAATGCTAAAGCTAGCATGAGAGCCCAAGTGCTCATTCATTGATAAGTTAGTGCAGTACAAATTAAGTCTCAGTAACAAGAACTGGTAGAAGTTTTTTCCCTTGAACAAGCTGTAAAAGTTATCAACCAAAAGTAAGCATATTTTCTAGAAGAAACTGAAGTATGCTGGTCCATATGTGTTCATTGTTCTCTTCCTTATGGTAATAATCCATAATACTAAGAAAATTACGTCCAACTTTATAAATTTCGGCATGTTTTAGAAATGTACAAATAAAAAGCGATTATTTACATAAAAGTTAAATGACAGTTATAAAAAAGTTGCCATAACCAAATCCGAGTGACACCAAGTCGATTAATCGATTATTCTGATGGTTCTATTTACTCGATTCATTCATTCACCGCGGCGATGCGATGACAAAATGGAAATAGCTCGTAGGAGTACGTCCGGAGCGAGACGTGTTAGTTTCGAAACGATGGAAATTAAGTTTAGATAATTATGTAAGGTCGTTTTCGTTCACCATTGAAAAATGGGCCCAAGTTTTGGCTTTTGCCTTTCCTTGTCCTTGTCTATCGTCATAGCGTTGGACAAAGAGAGAGACAAGCTATTACATTTGAACCTGAATCTGATTGTACGCTTCGTTTGGTATAGCCACCCTAATATTTAAACCCAGAGACAGAGTATTCCGTGAGTAACAATATTTAGGTGTTATGTCATTTCAAGTGAAATGAATGAGGCTGTGCGATGATAGGCCGGACGACACTGTCGTGTGTCTCACTCGTACACGACATGCGAGTGAGATGCACTGAGCATAGTGGTGAGAAATTAGATGTTTACAAGGCAGAATTTTCTTAGTCACCGATACAGAACGATAGAACATGATCGCGGTGGCATCTGTGTTGTGGACGCGATAAAAGAAATGTTGTGCATGTCGCCCGATGACGACTAGACCACGTAGTAAGTACCGACTGTTATTAATACTCGGGTCTTTCCTTTTTCAATTGGTAAAATAAGTATTCAGTACCGATTTTCATTAGAATGATGGACACGAATTTAGAAATGGTTAAAATTATAATGGTATAAAATGGTTTTATTTATAGTGGCAAATTTGAATGAGTATTCAACGTCAAATACATCTGTCAAATAGTCGATTTGACTTCTTTTTAAATACTAGCTTCTGTCTATGTGCAAGACAATTTCGCCAGTGTCAAGTAATTGGCTTGTAGGCCGAACAGTGTACGATAGTAACGATAAGTGTACGGTGTAAAAGATAAATCAAGTAAAAATTGGTTGAGGTTCCCAACAATAAATCGATATTATAAAATCGATTAATTCAATCACGATTCAACTGACACTCAGTTGATTTGACTAAAAATGATTTATCGAGTGGAAAGCGGATCATGACAGCGACTTTCATTCGAGTCATATCGAGTTTCATCTGGCAACATTTAGTACGACAGTTCTCACTGTTCTGTTTTACATGCAGTGAACAAAAACAAGCGCTCCTATTGGTCAGAATCTTGGCACTGCAGATTTGCAAATGCATCGAATTTTTCTATTGGATAAGCGCGAGACTTCAACAAGAGTAATAATTGAACTACGTACATATATGGAAATTAAGAACAGACCGTGTTGTGAATCTATTTGTTTATTATGATCACTTACCGGCTTTAGAAGTTTATGAATTTTATTCAAAGTTATCTCAAAGTAGTTCTTCTTCTTTTCAAGTTCGAGTAATTCAAGTTCAACTTAATAGTAAGTTGTGTGAAAGTGAAGTGCAGAGTAAAGGTACTGTGTTAATTCGTGAAGTGTTTCAAATCAGTGCATACAGTGAAATCGATTGTGAGTATTTCGGTGATACATTGAATTAATAATTACTGTAGTTGTGAAGGAACGCCAACGCAAACATGAACCATGAAATGGCATAATCGCATTTCCTTACCTTATGTAAGCCTTAAGGAAACCATAATTTTTCGTGAAGCGAAATACGCGATATACATTTCATATGGAACATTATAGTGCAATAAATACATAGGCGAATTACAGGCGCTTACAGTACCGTGTATTTCAAGCGACCATTTCGTTTACAGAGAGAGGGCATCAATACACGGTGCCGCTACTGTGGAACAGTTCTTGAGGGACAGGTTCGAGCCCTTCCTGTATACCAAGGGAAGGAACAGCCAAGGAAATCCTTGACGGTTTAAGTGTCACCAAAGAAAAGGACACCATGAAGGCCAAGTATTGAAACAGAATAAAGGAACTTGATTCTCACTGTGAAACGCTGAATAAAGTCCCGAAGTGTGCTCATGCACCAGAAAAAGAGTTCCATGAGAATTTAGATCTAGTTAACAGACAAGACAACCATGGATTTTGGCATTAAAGAGCATTGGCATTTTCAGCCAAAAGAAACTACTTTTAGAAGCGGACTTGTCAAGAACCCCTTGGATTGACACCTATAATTTATATCTATACTTTTGGGTCTCAAATTATTCTCCTGAGACACCAAGCCCATGCTTGAACATCACAATAAGGATTGGAAGAGGTTTAGTGAGTAAGGAAGCAACATGTCAATTTTATACCCTGTATTATGAATGGGCTACCAAGTTCTACTTCCCAAAGAGTTTGGTTGATTTATAGGCAGATGATGAATCTACAAAGGTAGATATGAGAAGATATTGTCATTGGAAGTGACTACTACTTCTTCTTTATTATAGTTAAGATTGACCAAAAGGCTTTAGTAGATACTGACTTTGGATGGATTGTGTGTATCAGGCAATGTAGACAAAGGCAATTAATATGAATACATTGACAGTAGGAGTGACCTGCCACCAGAACAGCCATATGTGCTTGTGCTTTCCTGAAAACATTGTATAGTCTTGGAAACGTTGTTACAACAGATTCTGTAAAAGCCAATAGAGAAGAAGAGGCAGTCCAATGTTTTAATGAGACCGTAGATTACCATAATGGATGATACCTTGTAAAATTAACTTAGACGCACCTTCTTGACCTTCCAACTAATTAGTTAGTCTATGCTACGAAAGAGCAGTGAATTGACTAGTTCACCATACAAGACCATGGTGATGATCTAATGGAGCAATGAGATGTTACCATCATTGAAGAGGTAGACGCATGGTTTGAGATGCTTCAGCAGAAAAAGAGAGCAGAAGAGTCTTAATGACTGCGTTACTTCTAAACTTCAGATTATACAGATACATTTGAAGAACTATCCATGAATCTGAGTTGATGAGTCTGGTCATCAAAGAACTTGTTTATGTGAGACATACCAGAACAATAAAAATCCTATGGGATATCAGTGAAGATGTACTGACAATAAATACGAAAGAAACTTTGTTTACTAATGATTATCGAGAGTTAAAAAAAAAGGAGATCTAAAGACACTGCGGTATTGTGTCTCCGATCATTCTACAGGTTCAGCTGTTTCTATGGAAATTGTAGGAAAGAGCTACAAGTGAGAAGCAATCATATTTGAAGAGTTGATCAAGAAATATGAGACTATTATAACCAACTTCAGCAAACCAGAATCAGAGAAGTTCCACAATATGTAGAAAGGAGCCTGAAGGGGACAGTAGAATATGAACTGCATTGTTTCACCGATGCCTCAAAAGACTCACACACAGCGGTTGTATACCTGCGAATCAGCAATTATCACGATGTAAAGACTGCTCTTTTGAGGGCAAAGAGTAGACTTGTCCTATTTGAAAGAAACGAAATGTGTACGAAAACTCAGGTATATGCGAATAAAAGGAAGATTCTTACAACCCCATAGCAAGGCTGTGTTATTGGTAACTATTGTCTGTTGTCCTACTTGAAATACCATCTGAAACTATCAAGAGCCAAGCAGTACATAGGTACTCTGTCCATAGGGACAGACAGTTTAATCGTACTTAGCTAGATTATCCAGATAAGTAACTACTACCTTTTGTAGCGAATCAAATAAAGGAGAACAGGCAGAATACTGTAGTGGAAGCGTAACTCAAGAGAGAATCCAGCAGATACAGCCGCAAGATGGCCTCAGAAGAAACAATTATGAATAGATGGCCCCAACTTCCTGTCCAGGGATAGAAGACGTGGCCTGCAGATATCCACCAGAGAAACCACTAAGGCCAGTTGTTTGCCGCCTTATAGGCGGAGGGTCTGGAGACACAGTCTCCAGATTATGTTACATACCTTGGCTCCTGAGCCTTACATCAATACAGTAACAGCGCCAAAGTAAAGTCATATGAATTCCCAAGTCCAAATTATAAGGAACTTGCAAGAGACTTACTCTCCAGAGTAGATCAGAGGTAATGAGATGAACCTCGCTCGCAACTTGGAATTATTCACAGACGTAGACGGCCTACTGAGAAGTAGAGATTGAATGAAGCAGACTGACTGATCATATAACATGTCACACATTATTCTCTTGCCCAGAGACTGGTTTCACGAGAAATGTCATAAAAGATGTACACATTCGTCAACAATACTGGATACCTACGGCTCGGTCCATAATAGAGAGAGTACTAAGAGGAGCTTTACCAAGAGAGAGAGAGAGAGGAAACTACAGCACACCGTTTACACATACGGACTGTCCATTATATGGAGATACAGATAACGAGCATCAAAAGACGTGGATTTCTTTTCACGTGTTTAGCGGTGAGAGCAATACACCTAGCCTAGAGGCAGTTCAGAATTTGACTGCTGACGAATGTATAAATTGCTTTAAGAAGATTCATATCAAATCGCATGTCGGCAACAGGCAACGGCAACAGTCATCTCAGATAACGCACTATATGCTGAAGTAAAGCTGAGTGCTGAAGTGCTCAATGACGAATACTGCATCAGAAATAAGATAACATGGAAGTTCATAGCGCAACTTGCTCCGTGGCGAGGTTTATACGAGAGGTTCGTGGTTGTAGTACAACACTGTACGTAAAGAACCTTAGACCAGTGACTCGAATAGGAAAGAACTGAGGTTGAACTAGTTCTCAGAGCTTCGGACTTATATTTATGTTCAAACCTAGAGATGTCAGATGATTGCAACACAGACCAAATAAATAGTTCAACAGAGAAGAATCTACTTGAATGTTGGAAACAAGGCCAGAACATGTTAGAACATTTTAAGAACATGTTTGTCAATCAATAACCAACGAGTCTAAGAGATTGGTACCAACCTTCACCCAAATTGCTGTTAGGTAGTCACACAAGCGCGATCCATTGGAGATCCCGTCCAAATCGAGGTCGAATAGAGGAACCCAGCCACTTGGACGGTCGGTAGAAACATCAAACTTATTAAAGAGTTTGATTCTAATGGACATCAATGAGTAGCCCAATGTCAGGTTGGAGACAGTGTGGTCACTGTATCAATTAGATACTTTAACCCGTTGCTACTTGAAGAGCGAGACTACCTTGGGGAGAAATTCCAAGATAGATTTAGTTGATGAGAGCTTACACGATTCGGCTGTCTAAAGATCCATGTGTCCGATCTCCACAAAACCGATCACATAACAGAGCCGGGAAATCGAAATATACTTTGATAAGAAGAGAACAGAAGAGTCACAGTTGATGAAGAGAACATGGACAGTGAAGCCAGTAACTCGGTGGCTCCAATAGATGTTGAAGAGATTGAGAGTGATAATCTACCCACTTGTGAAGAGACAACTGGGACCAGATCTATCGAAGAAGATGGAGAGACTTATACACCTGGAACCGAGAGACGAGCCGCTGCGATAAAAGCGAGGTAAAAGATCGCAGAGTGCACTCGTCTGCTTGCTGCCCTTGTTCTTAGTGCTCGCCCTCCGGAGTGTCGCTAATTATAGCGATTTCTATATCGAGGTGAGTGTAAACGAGACTTAACGATATTTTGTACTGGTATTACGAATGACAGAACTTGGGCGGGAAAACGCCATGATTCTTGACAGGCACGGAGGGAACGTGTCTTAGAAGTCGATACTTACTAAGCGAAGTAAACGAGACTGTTTTCAGGGTATGAGTGTATGAGAGGCTAGAAAGAGGTAATTAGAAGACTCCCCCGGTGAGTGCTTATGTTTTCTATACGAGAGAAATACGTTGCGAGGTTAAGTAAGAGTAACGTTAATGACGGTGGAATGGGAAGGTCTATGGGGAAGGTGGAGGACCCTCCAGGGACCTACTGGTCCCGCAGTTGGAGATGAGCAAGGAGAATCCGTGATGACAAGGAATTGGATCACATAAGAGAGGATTTACCACGATGAGTGGCTCTCGATCCTATTCACGTTGGCAGCACGGACCTCACCTGTTGGATAAGCTTGTGGAAGCTTTATTGACCTCTCGACGTAGGTCTCTCTAATTCCTATCACATATGCATTATTTAATCCTTAGACATTGAACTCGGGTATCATAATATAGTATAGCGTTTGTCGGATCATATTATGTATTATTTAAGCCGAAAGGCCGACATAAGTATTCAGTGTACCCTGTGTAGCCGGTCGTGGTCTCACCAAATGGCCCCAACGGAAGACCAGCGCTGGCATTTAATGCTAGCACAAGCTGAGTTGGGACCATTTCGTGACAGGCCACAACACTTTTGTTCTGTATAAATGTTGCTCTTTTTTTGTCTTTTGTGTGTGTGTTGTGTAATGTCATGAATAAATGTTTTCTTTCTTTCTTTTCTTTCTTTCTACATATAAGGTTGGATCATTTAAGCCGAACTACGCGCGTTGCTGGCTTGATATCCCTGCTTGCAGTTATATTATATCACACATAGCCCTCATGCCCGCAATATATACTATATTTCTCATGATTTCTCCGGAGTATAGCAAGCATTGTATATTGAAATATATTAAGTGTATTTGTATTGTATTTTATATTCTTAGTAGCTTTTCCCCGCGACTTCGTATGCCCACATAATGTACTAGCTTCTGCCCGCGTGGAATTCGGTTATCGCGTTCCCGCGGGAACTATTCGCTTTTCCGGGATGAAAAGTAGCCTATGTCCTTTCCCGGGACCTCAACGATCTCCGTACCAAATTTCAACCAAATCGGTCCAGCGGTTGGAGCGTGAAGAGGTAACAGACAGCCACGCAGAGTTACTTTCGCATTTATAATATTACTAGTATGGAAGTATGGATATAAAATATCTTTTTTTCCCGTTCCCGTGGGGTTTTTGGAAAATCGTCTCCTAGTGCCCCCTTTCACTTTCCAAGGAACCTACATGCCAAATTTCAGATCTCTACGACCGGTTGTTTTGGCTTTGCGTTGTTATCACAGCCAGTTAATCAGTCAGTAGGTAAGTTTTATATATCGAACATACGTACCTAAATGGTAAGTAATCAAGGTAATGAAATCAAACGCAAAATTTACAAATGACCGAATAAGTAAGTATGTGCCTAATTCAGTAAACAATGTAGAGCACTGCTCTTGAAACTTCCACGTGAGCGCCGAGTTCAAAGGTCCGTTCCGTTGATTCCAGCATTTCCAGCTAATAAATACAACTCGACGGCCGTGGCTTAGGTCATGGTCACACTTCATACATACATAAACTCACACCAGTTTTCCGTTGGGGTAGGCAGGGAGCACAAATCGCCACAGAAGGTACATCACACTCATAGACATAAATAATACTTCGTATGGACCCGGCCTAACGTAGATACATGTCATGTTTCCCCACTTCATTGGTGTCCAATCCAAAGTTGAACTTATATCGTGACACTAAAGCTGGATCACATTTTTTCAACAACGAGACGAGTTTTTAGATACTGAGAAACAGCTTCGAAAAACGTTTTTTTAAAAACGCTTATTGTCACGCACGCTCGGTGACAGAACTTTGGATTGGACACCGTGGAAGTGGGGACATATTACGTGTACGTTAGAGCGGGTCTATATTATTTACGTCTATGATCACACTACATTGCTAGGTTAAAAATAAACCTTGTCACAGTCAGAAGGTTGCATAAGGAGTTGGAATCGTTGTAAATTAGCATTGATTTGCACATAAAAATCGTTTTTAGTGAAAGCTTTTCTACGCAACGCAGAGAAAGTTACTAGGTAAGCTAGGTAGGCTTATTTTCTATAGTATTTTTTTTAACACTATAATGTATTAATGGAATGACGTTATTATGTTCTAATTAGATACGAGACTTGTGACCCATTTCCGGGATATCCTATTTGACGTCGCACCTTAGAGCGCGGCGTAGGCATTTAATGTACCTACTTACATATTTTTTTAGTCTGGCAATCATATTCATAATTAATGAACTTCAAGCGGCACTACATCGGAACGCATTTCATGCGCATTCCTCGAAGCTGGCAAAGACCTATGGGTTGAAGTAAAGGAGCGCAATCTTTATAGTTGCCAAATCGGGTAGGTTGGGGGCGCTGTGGTCGCCAGAAATGTCAAGCCACCTAGGCGGATAGTCTGCAGTAGCGCCTTCAGATGGCGCTGCTGAGGCGAAAACGCAGCGAAAACGGTCGTGAGGAGAGCGTGTTTTGTTTTGTTGCTTATCAAATCCGCTGGACACGTTTTCAACTGTTTCGCCATATAAGATTGCGCTCCTTACCAAGACACATTCCACACTCCATACAAAGACCTATATAAAATGCAAAAGGGAGTAATGAAATGCTATTTCTCTATGGCTAGTCTATTGCTTTTAATGTAATGACCCTGGTGTTGCCCTGGGGAATCGTGAACCGTTCGTTTATCGTTCTCGTATTAATGTGTGTTTCATATTTTAAAAGGGCGTTGGTGAATTCCCGGTGGGAACTTTTCTCGGTGACCTTAATTGCTGTCCGAATCATTGATTGATATGAACTATCGCAGGTACGGTCCGGTCGTTATCGGCAAGGTTAGATAATATATTTATATTTATAATTTATATGGTATGGATACAGATATTACCAGACAACAAAGTCTGGTCTGGGACGACAACAAAGGATGATTGATATCTAAGCTGGTAATCGAGATCTTATCTGTCGCGATAACTTACGAAACTGTAGATGGGTGATTCTACAAGCGTTTCAATGCATTTTATGCAATTTCCAGCTGATTTACATGGATTTTTTTAAATATTGGTGTAAAGAGGGACGGTACTACAGGCCCCGGCGCAGATCTTGAGCGGTGAGCGAAAGTAGAGTAGATTTCTGCGCATGTTTACGACTGAAGGGCCAATAAGCGCCCGCTGCGTCCCGCGCAATTGCACAAAAAATGCGGCAGCGGACTGCCGGCGGTTGAAACGATAACGCAATAGGTATGTATTTTATTTGTTGAGTATTTTGTATGTGGCTATCTATAAAACATTCATAGTTTTCATTCATGAGTTTCATGACCATAAGTGGCATAAGTATCTACCACATGAAACTCCCAGTGTAGCTAGCATGATTTTCCGAGATCCTTCTTATTGCTATCCTACATTTGCACCCTACATGTGCAAAGGTGCAACATTTCTTTAGCTGACCTTCATTGCCGAAAACAAGAACTATTATAATACCGTAAGAACTATTATTATATCATAATTTTTTGCGGCGCATTTTCACTTCCCGTATGAAGAACCGGTAAATTCATGATTAACAAGCTCAGATGTAGCTAGTTTTCTGAATAAATTATTACTAAATTACCTGAAAGAACATCCACATAGGGTATTCTCCTAGCTTCACTGAGGTGCATGCTCCGAGGGCTATGAACACCGTTGATATGGAGTCGCAGCCATGATCAAAGAGCTCTCCCAGCGGGGACTGGCTGCCCGTCCGCCGCGCCTGCTTGCCGTCGATGGCGTCCAGGCTCTGGTAGATGAAGACCCCTAGGGCGCAGAGGGCGCACGCCCAGCTGGGCGGGTCTGTTCGGGCATCTGGACTGTACCTGGAAGTGTTCGAGGCTTTGTGTGATGAGCGGGTTTTATGTTTATTATTGTACTAGCTGTTACTGTACTTCCTGTACTAAACATGGTGCCTTTTCATACCCTTAAAGAATGATTTCCTTGATAAAAAACTATAGAACACTAATTGTGTGGGTGAGTGTAAACGCATTGAGATTGAAGAAGTATCAGAAACAAATGAGTTACTTTCAGATTTATGATATTACCTATGTAATATACATATGGATTCATTTGAATTTACTATTGAGCTGTACAGTGGAAACTTGTGAGGAAACTGGCATGCAATTGTGAAGCAGAGCAAAGAATGAAAGGAGGCCTGTGAGGTCTGTGTGAGCAGTGGGATGTTAAAAACTAAGTGGTGTGTTGATTTGATTGGTTAACGGGTATAGTAGTCACCATCAGATATATTGAAGCAAGATGATCAAAACTATATAAAACTGCATTTTTACTCCATGAAACAGTCATGCGCAAATAGGTAGGGATTAACAAACTCTACTTTACTATTATATTTTCCCTACTAAATATGAGTATGAGTATGCGTCTATTGGACATCTCAACGAGACTGATTGAACATGCATAAAAATAAATAAAGGACTGAATTGGTTATTATGAACTAAAAAAAAAAGGAAAATATTGGCTGATTTGATGGCTTTAACCTCCTCCCTGGGGTTATAATTTAGATAAAAATAATTAATAAATAACAAAGCACATGATAAGGTTGTAATTATAACAATTAATTGAGTCACGGTTCCACAGCTCTATGCAACCTGTGCCAAGATAAAGACTTAATTATGAGAATGATAATTATCAGGGTAAGGAATAATTGGTTGCAGTGACTGCTGCATATGCTGATAATAAGCTTATTTTAATAGTGCTTTTTCTAAGAATGCTTTTACAATATTAACCATTGAAACTCATGAAACTTTGTGTAATCTTTCATTTCATAATTACGCCAGACAGTTGTGGACCATCGTCTTATCAGGCCGGTGGCGCGACGTCTGCAGCCAATGGCAGACGCACGATACCAAAGTAAACAGAGATCGAAAGCTCAATTCAATGAAATCGCGTTATTGACACGTTAATAACCAATTCGCTTGCCAACGACGACCAAAGTAGGTTGATAGAAAGTGCCAGTCGCTCGGAAGCAAAAACGAAAGTCGTTCCGCTGGCTTCATATCATGCTTCCTTGTGTTCCTTCTACTTACCAGACAAGTATAAGTGTAGTGACGATATTAACTATTAAACCTAAAATTGTAATGAGATTCGGAGCGAGCCATAGCGGGGTCTTTGACACGAGCCAGCACCACCAGGGCTGTAGCCATGCGTCCAAAATACTGCTACTCGTACACGAATATTTGTGTTCACTGAGCTTCTTCAACTGTGTAGCGTTTAAAATCCTTTCTTTATAGAACTGCATTTTCACTGTCACGACATTAAATCCTAGAATTACACTGAAGGAGTTACACTTAAATTATTGCACTTTATATTCGCGATTTTTTAATCAAAGCGAAAAATACGCACAACACACTCATCACATCATCACACCATGCGTGGCATAGACATTGAAGAACTTTTTTACAATGAAAAGTGGCCGTGCTGACTGCGGCACTGACGTTTTGTGAAGTGAACAGCCAAAACCATAGACAACACATCTGACGTGACAGCTTTTTTTTTTTAATTTATTATTGACCATGGATACAGAGTCCTTCAGTCGGAATCAGTCGGAAAGACTTGACAGCAATAATGATAAGATGTTGCCAGCGCTTAAAATTTTACCCGGTACATGGGTACTCAATTGTTAAAAACTCACGGATGGTATTATTCGGTCAGTTTTCATATAGTCATATATTTTTCCTTTATTTAATTTGCTGAATAAATGATTGAATTGATTAAATTAGCGTCAATAAAAAACTTCAATTACAATACGTGCGATCTCGATTGCTTATTGGTAGATTCATCAATTACGAATATTTTTTTGCTAAATACTTGTCGTGTTTATAGTTATCAGGAGTGTGAAAAACTAATTTCAAAAATAAGATAATAAATGCAGGATATTTAAATGTAACTGTCCTCATTAATTAAATACTCCTATATAAAAATAAATTCGAGATCGACCACCAGCAATGAATAAAAATCAATTTGAACGTAAAGCTTTATTTCAACAATAATTACACATTTTATTACAGTCATACATCTTTTGTATTTTAAATTAAAATAATTTTCTTTCATATCTCTCGTATGTACCTATTTATTTGTTAGGGACAGCATACGGTACGGCGACTTTTTATAGCGATACAATTGCGCGTTCCATCTTTGTCCTTTTTCGAGATCAAAGGGTAAAAAACCGGCCAAGTGCGTGTCGGGCCACGCGCAAAGTATAGGGTTCCGAAATTGATGTTGCCCACACCTACCTTTCTAAGACATATTTAGCATCTTAGCTTGCCTGTGGTATGACGTGCCCGCCCGACGCCCCTGCTGCTCGAGAAAAATCATTGGTTTTTTAATCGTTTCATAAGTTGGTCGACGATGACTCGTAAGTTTGTACAGCCTACTTAGCTGTGATAGTTTTCCTTTCAACTACGTTATATATGCCACAACCGTGATTTTTTTCAGCCATCCAAATACCACCATTTAGCTGGCAGGAAGGGGGGGGGACACGTGACTCTAACAAAAAATTGCACTTTAAAGCTTAATATTTCACAAACGCATCACTTAATCAAAAAATGGTTTTAACAAACCCACAATATATTTTTAAGACCTATTCAACGATATGCCGCACTATGGGATACGCAAGAAAAAAATTACATCCCCACTTTACGAGTAGGGGAGGTACCCTATAAAAAAAAAACTAAATTTTATTGTACCACTTTGTCAGCGTAACTAATATGTATATTCAGGCCAAATTACAGCTTTCTAGAACTAAGCATCTCCGAGCAATAGTGCGGACAGACGGACGGACATGGCGAAACTATAAGGGTTCCTTGTGGACTTCGGAACCCTAAAAAGGAAAGTGATATGAATTATGCGACTGTATCGTTGCTAAAAGTCGCCGTGTCATGACCCTTACTTATTCACTACCTACTCGTACTTATCTACAGAGTTCGATGCCATTATTTTTAAGAGGGTAAAAAGTGGATTTATGTCATGTTAAATTCAAACATTAAAAGTAAGAATTTTGAAAAAATAAGACTTACAAGTGTCTAAAATTTGCACACCAAACTTTTTTTTTTAACACACATTCGATGTTATTTGATTGCTAACAAATTTTATTTTAACACATAAGATTTTTCTCAACTGTACAATTAAATTAACGCGACGTTAGCTTCAACACACAATTTAGTCGTAGACCGAAAATATTTGAAAGCTGGCAGTTTGCGGTATTTAAAAGTCTCATGCAAAGTGCGTTATTTAGCACTTTAGTATAAACTATTATTTTAGATTATTATCCTAATTAAAGGTTTATAATTTACTTTAATTTTACATTCAACTGTTGTTCGCTATCTGCTTTTCGCTTGACTCTTTCTGGCTTCCACTCTTTTCTGCAATGTGGTTAGCAGAGCTCCTAAAACGTTGTGACCAGGAAGTCTTTTACCAAAGAGCAGGCGTTTCACAGAGTCGTCATACGTTAAAAGGGCCACCATATTCTGTAGCAAGAATCCTTGACAGTATTCCAAAAGTTGTGTTGCTCCATACACCTGGAAACAAAAGACTAGATGAAATGTTGCTTAGAGCATGTGTTTGTGTCTGTAAGATATGCTTGAGAATGATGTACTTATGGACAAAAACCTTTCGTAATGCCGTAGCACAAAAAAATAGTTAGTTCAAGCATATTCGCTATTCGATAGTCTACTTCTGCTGCTGACTGTTCTATAGAAAAGCATGAAAAAAAAAACAAAATTAAAATAAAAAAATAAAAACCGCCTTCATACTCCGACAGACTACGATTTCAATGTCAAGTTCACTATATGATTATTATTTCTTTGGGTCGGTTCACTTGACACCGACTTCGCAGTCTGTCGGAGTTTGAAGGCGGTTTTTATTTTTTTATTTAAATTTTTTTTCGGCTACAGTTTCCAAAATAGTATTCGAAATTGACACCAAAATCATCTACGTGCTAGCAAATTTCGAGGAGTTCCCTCATTTTCTCATGGATCTCCATCCATCATCAGAACTGAACCAATTAATATTGGACCAATTCGGAAATACCACCTTGCGAAAAAAAAAACATCGAAATCGGTTCACGTTTACAATTTTTTTTTGGTGAACATACATAAAAAAAGATTCCGACGAATTAAGAACCTCCTCCTTTTTTTTAAGTCAGTTAAAAAGAAAATGCAAGTCAACACTTTGGGACGGATCCTAAAAGCGGTATACGAACATCAATTTCATTTTACTGATCACGAGTCGAATCACATGTATGTGTTTGACGTCTCTAAATTACCTTAGCGTGAATGTACACGGATACGAGATTGTGTAGGTCTACGGACTTGGCCGCGCGTGCTTCACAGTGCCTCTGTAGCGGCACCAGCTGGAAGAAAGAAGCCGCAGCCAGCAACTCCAGAACATCTGCTTCTGGGATCTCCAGCCCGGAACATCCACCCGAGTATAGGTATTTCATTACTTGCTGTGAAGAAAAGAATGCATGTAAAAATACATAAAATGGACAGGATTTCAGAATATTTCAGTAAGATAGGAAAATATAAGTAGGTACAAGTAGGAGCGAAATTGTTCATTTTACAATAATGACACGAAAGGATACCTTTTCGCTAAAAATAATAAACTCACTTCAAATATGTGGTATCTGATGTCATTGATTTGCACAAGTGGCGGTGCAGCGGTCGTGCCGGGGGTACCTTCACTCGGCGCACGCGCAGGCGCCAACATGGCTCTTAGTCGGGGTGACTCCGACACCAAGACGATTTTATGTCCATAGAAGAGACGGCCTTCCACTCTGTGAAGTAATAACATACTCATTAACAACTACCACGTAATATTCCACTCTACAACGTTTATATTTTTACAATGCATATGCTCAGAAAGCCCCCTTTATCGTGGTAAACATTATCGCAGAAAGTTTTACTTTCCTGCACGTTTGTGCATACTGTGCGGGAAAGAAAAATGTCTGTAGCGTCCAAACTAAAGTGATCTGAACAATAAAATTACAAAGTTATATTTCTATTTTAATTTTTCTTTGTGTTTTAAAATTATTAATGCCTTAGTAAAAAAACTTTTACTTCTTAAATATACATTTTATGTGTTTCCTCGCATGATGCATTGTAAAATGTTGTATAACACTCGTGCGAATAGCTAATTCCCAACTCGTGTCGGTGTAAAACACTCGCTGCTCTCGTGTTTTAGTTCACCGCCAGTCGTTCGGGTATGACCTACTTTCCGCACTTGTATCATAAATAACTAATAACGTTCTACAGATCAGCACATGGCTCTTCTCTCGACAAGAAGATTTCAGGTTTGCCAGTGCTCCTATACGAGCCGGGGCTCTATTGGAAACGTTACATAAGGAAAGGGAGATTCCCTAACCCTGCGCTCACGTGTTACGACGCTCAAATTAAACTTTAAATTTAGCTGCTTATAGTTCGGTTTGAACGCCGCGACGTGTGAGCGCAGGAATAGGGAATCTCCCTTTCCCTATGTAACGTTTCGAATAACGCCCCAGATCCTGTCACCCTGTCAGGGTACATTATGGCTTCTTAACCTTTTGTATGCTACCATACCACAAAAAATAGCGAGTTCGAGCCTCCTAGCTACTTTATAGGAGACTACCGAAAATAATGAAAAAAATAATAATACAAAACGTGTGTCGATATTTTTGGATGGATCCGCGGCACGGCATACGGAGGGTTAAAATGCTTCTTGTAGCAGTTGAATACCTGAAGGTGACATCAGCCAGCGAGGGGTTGTTGACGTAGGAGGGGTCGACGCGCGCGGGCGCGGGCGCAGCCGGCGGCGGCTCCAGCACCGGCGGCACGCGCTCCCAGCCGTAGCACGCGCACAGGATGTCTGCCAGCAACAGCACCGTGCCCTCCTTCTGGCCGACAACCATCAGACTCGTTAATCAACGGTAAAATATCGTCCCATCCAACCTCTAATAAAATCTCTAACGACATACATAGGATATGACGTGAAGTCAAAAGTGAAAAGACATGCGAATACACGGGGCTCCAATGCGAATAGGGTATACACCATTCAAGGAAAAATCGGAAAGTACTGATTTATGATAGATTATATAAAAATGCTACCCAAAACATCGACTTTTAATCATAATAACGCGGAATAATAATCTGTCCCAAAACGGTAGGCGCCATATTGTTAGTTGCTGTGACGTCAGACGTACTGTAAACAAAGCTTTCCAAGTAACCGTTTTAAGTTTTGACTTCACTTGTTTTGTTACTATGTACTTACATTTACTATCCTAGTGACGTCACAGACTAAGCAGACATGGCGGCTAGCTTTTTAGCGCGAAAACTAAAAATGAAAATTTAAAAGTATTTTATAAGGTATTTACCTCATTCAGAAATAAAAAATCTTGTGATTCAATCCGACACAAGGATCATTTTAAACCACATTTCAAACATGGTGTATTACCCTATTGGCAATTTCACTTATGTTTAATATATTTGGTAGCTAGTGATATGTGCTTTTATTGATAATTTTCAAATAATCCTCTTTACATAATTGGGCTCATTTAGGTTTATAAAGTGAGATTTAAACGTTTATTTTTTATTTGACCCTTAGACGATTTTGTAAATTTCATGTAAGTGATCTAGGAGTTCATAACAGAAAAAAGCGATTTAATATGGTAGTTTTACTTTACCTTGCTGTACCGTAAAATGTTGAACAGCAATGGGAGACACTCATAGATGAACTGTTTGCTGTAGTGACTATCATCCGATGGACACACCTGAAAATCGAAATCCGATATAATTAAGTCAATGTAAATGATAACTGCAGCTTATTTAAATAATGGAGTACCATCAATCGGTCCTATTTTTTTTATTAAAATATAATAACCAAAAATGAGTGACCTGTAAGAAATCCTGTAAAAGTTGATCAATGACGTTATCCAACGCCGCTTCCGCCGCGGCTGCTAGCGACAACGTCCACGCGTGAAGTGACCACGGCACTCCCAGCGCTCGAAGTTCTAATGTTATATCTGAAAATATTCCCAATTGCAAGATTGATATTCCGTACGAACTTGAACCGCAAGGAAGGTGCAATTAAAATGATCAATTTCGTACAGTATAAAAGTCCACTTCTAATTG